>JBDJHY010265712.1:0-10435 GCA_039654485.1 Withania somnifera
AAATTCCGCAAAAAGTTTTGAACTTCCAACACACTATTCAACCCCCCTTCTAGTGTGGTTGCGTACTCTAAAATACTACAACATAAATATCATGCCAACTTGTTTGACCTCTTTCCATAGTGGAGGACTTGATGGTACTGGTGGGATCTTTGATCTTTCCTATTGGCTTTGTTATTCTTGATCTTGAGCCAGATCGAGAAGTGTCGTTTATTTTGGGGAGTCCATTTTGGTCCATGGTTCATGCGTTAATTGATGTGGCATCAAGAATACTCACTTTGAGGGCACATGACAAAGTAGAAAAGCTTGATGTTTACAAGGCCCTCAAGCTACCTACGATATATGAGGAGCTATTGGAAATCACAGCGTATGACGCAGACCATGAAGTATCAGTACCAATTAGTAGTGATCCCCTAGTAAGGGAAATCACGGGTCAACAAATGGAAGGAGATATAGAAGGTCACAAAATGGTCCAAATATTAAACGTTGCTAGCATTTACAGTAAGCGAAGTATGTATGAGCCACTAAATAGGTAGCTTGGGCCTCCAGTACAACTATTAGTTGAAAAAGCTCCTAAGTTGGAGTTGAAAGTCTTGCCCTGCCATCTAAGGTATGCTTTCTTGGTCGAAAATGATACTCTGCCAATGATACTTGCTCCCAAATTATCTGAGGCACAGGTTGTTGAAGCTTTGGGAGTGTTATAGAAAAGGAAGCAGGCAAATGGGTAACAGATATCAGATAATTAGGGGCATCAACCCTATTTTTTGTATGCAAATTTTTTTATGGAAGAGAAGTGTAAACCAAGGGTATATCAATAGTGAAGACTGAATCCACCAATGAAAGAGTGGTGAGGAAAGAGGTGATCAAATGGCTAGATCTAGGTACTATTTTTCCCATACTAGACAGTAAATGGGTTAGTCCATTGCAGTGCATCCCTAAAAAGGGAGGCATGAATATGGCGACAAATGACAAAAAATAAGCTAGTGTCGACTCTCACAGTCACCGAGTGGCGAATTTGCATGAACTCTCGTAAGCTCAACAAGGCAACCCACAAGGATCATTATCCAATTCCCTTTATGGATCAGATTCTTGATAAACATGAGGACCAAGATTACTTTTTATTCTTGGATGGATATTCGAGGTATAATCAAATAGCCGTAGCTCCTGAAGATCAGGAGAAGACCACTTTCACATTCCCATTTGGTACCTATGCTTTCCGGTGCATGCCATTTGGGTTATGTAATGCGCCTGCTACTTTCCAATGATGTATGATGGCCATATTTTGTGACATGCTGGATGAGTTCGTTGAGGTATTCATGGATGATTTTTTGATTTATAGGAGCTCTTTTGATGTTTCTTACAAAATCTTGATAAAGTCTTGAAGAGATATAAAGAAACGCACTTGGTGTTCAACTGGGAAAAATGTCAATTCTTAGATAAAGAAGGCATTATCCTTGCACAAGGTGTCAAAGGAGGGCTTAGAAGTTGACAAAGCAAAGATGGATGTGATCTTAAAGTTACCGCACCCTAGTACATTAAGAGTGGTGAGGAGTTTTTCTTGCATATATTAGGTTTTATAGAATCTTTATTCTTGATTACTCTAAGATCTCTCGGCCATTGTGTAGACTTCTTAAAAAAGTTGCAAAGTTTGAATTCTCTACTAAATGTTTGAAAGCCTTTAAACATTTGAAGAAGGCTTTAATGGAGGCTCCTATTCTTGTTGCTCCTGACTGGTAGTTACCTTTTGAATTGATATGTGATGCAAGTGATACTGTCGTGGGTGCAGTATTAGGACCTATGAAGGATAAAATCTTCCGCTCTATATATTATTCTAGAAAATCTTTGGATAGCGCACATGTGAACTACACTATAATCGAAAAAGAGATTTTAGCATTCATTTATGCATTTAATAAATTTAGGGCCTACCTAGTACGAACTAAAGTAATTGTGTATTACCGATCATGCGACAATTCAGTATTTTTTATATAAAAAGAATGCTAAACCACGGTTGAGTAGGTTGATCCTTTTGCTGCAAGAGTTTGATCTTGAGATTCGCGATTGTAAGGGTTGTGAAAATTAAGTGGCTGATCACTTGTTTCGATTGGAAAATCATGAGCACATTGAGGAATAAAGGAAAACTCAAGAAGAATTTCTAAACTAACAGCTGATGCACTTAACAATACAACGACTGCTTTGGTATGCTAATATAGTCAATGTATTGGTAAGTTGAGTTTTTCCACCTGGGTTTACAAGCCACTAGAAAAAGCACCTAAGCCATGACTTTAAGTTCTATTTTTGGGATGAGCCACTTTTGTATAAAAAAGTTCTATATCATCTCATCAGGAGGTGCATGCCAAAGTACAAGATGCATGAGATTCTTACTAAATTCCATGCTTCACTCTAATGGGGGAATCATGGAGGGGAACACACCGCGCACAAAGTACTACAATCGAGTTTCTTCTAGCCATCTTTATTTAAGGATGCAAATGAGTTTGATAAGAACTGTGATGAATGACAAAGGATTGGGTCCATCTCCAAATGTCACAAGATTCCATTGAGTAATATTTTTTAAATTTAGATATTCGATGTTTGGGGTATTGAATTTATGGGTCCATTTCCTTCATCACATGGGAACAAATACACTCTTGTAGAGGTTTACTACGTCTCAAAATGGATGGAAGCAGCTTCCCTACCCACAAATTATGTGAGTGTGGTACTCGAGTTATTGAAGAAACAAATCTTCATACGATTTGCCACTCCACGGGCAATGATTAGCAATGGTGGATCGCACTTCAAGAATGCATGGTTTAAGGGCTTATTGAGTAAGTATGGGTTGACACACTAGGTAGACACTTACTATCACCCCCAAAATAGTGGGCAAGGTGTCGAATAGGAAAATCAAGGTGTTCCTCCAAAAGATAGTCAATGTGCACTGGAAGGATTGGGCTAAGAAGCTCAATGATGCCTGTGGGCATATAGAATTGTGTAAGAATCTCCTATTGGTACTTCACCATATCAATTTATCTTTGGAAAAGCCTATCACATGTCGGTCGAATTGGAGCATCATGCATAGTAGGTTGTCAAGCGGTTAAACTTTGACTTCAAGGTAGCAAATGAAAAGAGGATGGAACTTTAGCTCTTTTATACTTCTAACGTCGACTCATCTTGCTAGGAAGTCTTAAAAATACAGCAAAACAAAGGTTTCCTCTATAGTCAATTGTGGAAAAAGCATATTATCTTGTGTCACGAAACCCACCTAGCATAACATTGCTCAATTCGGTATGGAAGTTAATACAAAATCATGTACATTAAAAGAAATACTTTTATATATTCTTTTTTTTAAGGAAATAGAAAGTGAGAAGGAAAAAAGAATTATTGATGGATACGAGTGAGTTTCTTATCATAATGACCACCTAAAGTTGAATTTTTTTGAGTGACTTTGTACCTCTCAAATCCCATTTTTTCATTGATAGTGCAGCTACTCGAGCTTGAACATTTCATGCTCAATGCTTACGGAAATACCAAAATCAATAAGGAGAAAAAATGGCATAATAAGCAATTAGTCAAACGATCCTTTGATTCGGGACAATAGGTGTCGATATTCAATTCACAATTGTGGTTATTCCCAGGAAAATTACGCTTGAAGTGGATTGGGTCATTTAAAGTTGTAAGTGTTACAAAGCATGGAGCGGTTGAGCTTCAAGACTATAAGTCCGACCAAACTTTTTGGTCAATGGCCAGAGTGTTTAGCACTATTTTCCCCAAGGTAGATCGTGAGGTGACATCCATTGATATAGTGAATGCATGAGATTACATGGGTCATGTCATGACGTTAAATATGGTACTACATGGGAAGAAGCTTATGAGTTGTAAGTATTTTTGCTGTGTTTATGTTTTTTATAATTTTTTGGATGTTTGATAGGTAAATGAAGATATGGAAGCCGAAAGGTTGTTTAGAATGGAAATTAGCTCAAAAATACCCAGTATAGTGATCACAATGGATATCATGTTGTTATGCACATCGTGATCATCCACTGGAAATCTTGAGTTACACCACATGGGCATCACGATGTGATGCTTATCTTAGTGAGACACTGGAGAGCTAGGAATCCTACTAAGATAGGAATCACGACGTGATGCTTATTGTGGTAAGACTTTGGATAGTTAGAGTTCCATCATGATTTCCATCACGACGTGATGCATATCGTGGTAAGACAAGGTTACCTTGGAGTTCTATCACGATAGACATCTCGACGTGATGCTTATCATGATGAGACTCTAGAATTTTTGGTTGGCCATTACGATAGGCATCATGATGTAATGCGTATGGGGATGAGACACTATTTAGCATAATACTCCATCACGATACATATCACATCATGATGGAGTGTTTTGGGTAAAAAAAAATATTGTGAAACTTAGTGGATCAACCCAATCCTTCTAGGTTTTCTATAAATACAACCAACCCTCATTCCCCACCCCATTCTAAAGGGTTGCCCTTCTTGCTTTTATCCTTCCAACAAAAATAATTCAAGTCTTTCCCGCATTTTTCCTCTTCTAATTCCATTGTTTTCAATGTCAAAGTCTCCAAGGTATGTTTTTCTCTCTCCTTTTTTATCTCGTGTAGTTTTTTAGTGCAGAGCATAAATTACTCTTAACCATGGCTACGGATTAAATTTGGTTAATGATAACTTGCTCTTGTTGTGTTATACTTGTTGTTAAATATTAATCTTGTTGAAGTATTGTGCAATTTAGGTTTGAGTTGATGGTGTGGAAGGGTTGACAGTTTATGCAATTGGTTGATATTGGAAGTCATCATAAATGAATTGATTGTAGAGGATGAGATTGAACTAATAACTATTGTCCATATCTAATGTGCGCATAGTTGTGTAATTTAGTTGATATCTTTTTTATTAGTGTAGTTTTATGCCTTTGTCATATGTGTAGCATAGGTTGTATGTCATTGTTAGTAAATCGGGTGGAGTGATGATTGTTGATACATTGCACCTTTAAAATGCACATTGAAAAGGGAAATCTGAGTACTATGTGGTTATATGACTAATACAATATGGTATTTTTGTTGCACATTAAGTTGGGCGATATGTGTATAGGTTAAGAGAGGAGTGGTTTCCACCATCCCACTATTGTTCGTCGTATAACATTTGTGTTAGTGCTAAAAATAAAGGGTAATTTATGGTGATACAAACAGGTATTTGGAGGATATAGTTAGGTCCATAGGATAATGTGCAAACAGTTACACACTTGGTGTGGAATTGTAAGAGTTAGGGAAAGTCTGATGTACTCCTTATGTATGATTGTAAAGTGTCTAATGTTGTCGAGCTTAAGTGTAGGGTGGTACCCTACCCACTTTTGATGAACTATGCATTCTTTTGGCATTGCTAATACATTTTTTTCTTTATAGGAACATGCCTTCTAAACCCACCAAAACAATCCACTTTAAGAAAGTCACCATAGTTGGATCAAGTTCTTCGCGGGCAACCTCCAAAAGAGCCTACTCCTATTCTAGTGAGGAGTCACCTCTTGTGGCCCCTCCCAATGTGAAAAGATGCAGCTTTGGCATTGTTACGGTAGCCGATTCAGGAAAGACATGGTGCCTTTATAACTCTTTATCCCTCCCGGTACCTCCTAGTTGAGCGGATTGACAAGGCTAGTTTGGCGATGGAGCTGCCTTTTAAGTTTTGCCAGGGTTCGTCAGCTCGGATTGCATTTTGTATTCAAGGACCATGGAGAATGTAACATCAACATGGTCCAAGGATTTTATAGAAACTGGAATCCATGGGAGATGGATGAGGTAAATGTTCGAGGGAACATTTTTTTGTGACAACGGCCTTTATAAATAATCTTTTGAACACCAATGATGAGGCCGACATGACTCTATTGAGGGGATTATGGAGACACCCTCCATAATAGAAGATTTGTCACATTCTATGCGGGGTGAATTCACATGTCCTATGGATTTAGAATGCTCGAGGGAGCCACTCATACCCCTTCTCTCACTTGAACAAGAAAGCCCGTTGCTAGATGAAAATAGTCAACCACTGCCCAATGCCAATTAATTATTACACCACTATGATGCGAAGTAGAGTATGCCTGGTTAATGCACTGGTACAATAGGCGATGGAGATACAGCTTAAGGGAATGATCACCAGATTTCTGCCTAGGCGGGAGATTGATGAAGATCCAACTAATGTCATCCACCCTCCCCTAGCTAACACAGTTGATGTAATTAAAGTAAGGTAATAGCTGAAGGTGGCATTGGCAAAAGTTGACATAGAAGGAGCGTAATGAGATGTATGAAAGCTATTTTGATTTCATGTACAAAACCAAAATCCTAAGGTGGAGTATAGTTGGGAGGACAGCAACTGAGGGGGATACAAATACCGTACACTTGCAGTACCCATTGAATAATCATGTTGCACAATGTGAAGGATTAAGCTAGCTTTTGTTAAGCCCATCGATGATGATATCCCCACCAAAGATGACTATGCACCAGGGGACTCGGATGATGAGAAGGAGAGTGATGTTGAGGAAGGTGATGCGACGGGAGAGGCTGATCCTACGGGTGAGGAAGAAGGTCTTCACATCTCTGATGCGGAGGACATGGACGACTGACTAGGGAATTTTAATCCCTTATCTTTATTTTATTTTTCCCACTGGGGACAGTGCTTGATTTTTAAGTGCGGGGTGGGTCTATAAATATCCTTGGTATGTGCATGGTTAATAGGGTGCTAATATGAATTAGGTTGTTTAATTTCAGTTTTTTGTACTTTTTTTTATTTTGTTGGTTATGTACTTTTAATTTTATGATAATGTAATTTTTATTTATTTAATTTGTGTATTGTAATTATTTTAAATACTTTAATTCTGTGGGTTTATTTTTTGATGTATGTTGTTTTGGGATTCCTTTTTTTTTCTTGTCGGCTTTTTCTAAGGATAGTCCCCTTGATCTGGAACAGGTAATTTTTGTTGTTTCATTTATTTTATTTTTTGGCATAGAATAAAGAACTTTTTTTGACGATGGATGGATGATGACTTTCTTAAAGGAAATTAGTCTTAGATAGGCTAGAATAGGTGGATCCTTACAATGATTGTAAGTACTTAGTGCATTAGATAGTGTCCCTAACTTTTGAAAAACAAGTAGCTTAGAACTACAACTGAGTGTAATGAGGAGGTTACCGAGTGAGATTTACACATAATATTATTCATAATAATGAATGGGATTGTGGCCAAATAATGAAATATCATTCAATTTGTGCTTATTTGCGGCTTATCTTTTCTGTCATACTAGGTGAACCAATATGCCAAGTGAAGTGGGATTCTTGCATTTTCCATATCATGTATCTTAGTCTAGAACTTGCCCTGCATGTTATCAAGGAGAAATGAAAAGTATTGTTTTGACTAGAAATATACACTAATTAACACCCAAAACCTAAGAAATCAAGGTTGATGCAAAAACTGACCCCGGGCCCGTGGGTCAAGATTGAAAATTCATCGTAAAATAATGTTACCCATTAATAGGTGATGCTAAATATCTATTTCACTAAAAATTCATTACAGTGTATAGATATATTCTCAATTTTTTTGGTTAAATTTTAAGTTCCACATTTATCCACTATTTTGGGTTAAAATCCATGAAATTTAGATGAAAATTGATGGTAAACAAACTTAAAATTGATTAAAATAGATTTTGGAAACTTACCCCGGTTTATAATCTTTCAATACCTTGATCAAGTTTTCCAAGAAGTGGTTTTAGTGAGTGCTTTGATTAAGAATTTTCTAAATAATATGAACACTCTATTTTGAAAACATTCACTGCCCAGGAGTACTGTTAATGCAATCGCGGTCGCTTGGCACAAAGATGCCTTGGTGGGAAAATACAACTGACTATGATCGTTGTCATTGGTGAAATGGAACTATAGCACTACTACGCACCCTCATTAACTCGGGTCTACCACAATCCAGGTCAAGGGGCGTGATCGCAATAAAGTTTGTGATAACAACCTTTTGACAGCAAATTCAAAGACTTCAAATGGGCCGTCATAGATTTTTCAGAACCTCGTGCAAATGTATCATATGTGCATTTATACCAATGTAGACATTTCAAACTCAATAGAGCCATCAAACTATTCATATGAGGTATCCTTTACCCGATACTCTCTAAAGATCCAATTTAGCTTAAAACTCCAAAAGTCAAAAAGCTAAACAGGGCTAGCAAGAAATAACAGAGACCTCATTCTAGACCAAATTCCTCCTCCCGAATCCAAAGGAATCATCAGATTTTCAATATGGGCACTCTAAGTCTGAATGTTGAGAAAAGTAAACCATTTAACTTATAAACTCAACTCTATCCCATCTAGACCCTTAAACTCGCCACGAAAGGTCTAAAATAGGAAAGTGAGGTTTAACTAGACCAAACTCGATATTCTAGAGGTACTGGAACTGAGGGATTTCTGATACGAGGTCCCGAACTCCCGTACAATTCCATATTTTCAACTTAAACCCTCAAAACCCCAAATTCTCTGTTTTCTTATACTCAAACTCACCTCTCTCTCAATTCTTCCATAAAACTATACTTAGGTTGATCTAACAAAGCTACGACAAGGGGTAAAAGGGTAAAAATTCACTAAAATAGAAAAATAACTTTTAGCATCATTACATTTCTTCATGCATTGATATGATATGTGAAGCTAAGGTTTTTGCCGGTATTAGCATATGATGCGCCGAGGTTTCTGCTAGGCATGTATCAAGAGAGATACGACAGTCATGCATAACTATATTTGTGCATTGCATTTGATAATGCTCAAACTACACCTCCAAAAGAAGCATAAATGGTCATTGTTAAATATAGAACCCATCAAGGTTGGGGTCCAAACACTAGATTTGATACACCCATGGATCCCACAACCCTAGAGTTGGGAGTTTAGCCACTCATAATTGTAATTACTCACAAATAAAGAGAGTATTCAATAGATATTATGCTGATAGAAAATACACTTCTTAGCTGATGATCTACTATAATCAATATTCGGCAAAACTCTCACGCTTGGTGTTTTATAGTAGAGAGATTTGAGCGTACAAAAATCTCTCAAGAATACTAATAAAAGGTGTTAAATAATGAATGAAAATAACCAAAATAACCTGATTCATCTATTTATAGTACAGGGTATAAGTTTGATATCTGAAACCTGGAATTAGTTTCCATTCAGATTTGGGCGGCTCTTTGGACGAACTTTCCAATGTTTCTTCTATCCATCCATCTGTTGCAGCTTTTAAATAGTGGACTTCCTCTTAGACAGTACCATGTTGGATGACCCGTCCAAAGTTGGGTGGTTTGTCCATTCTCCCTTCTCTTCTTCCTTCTTAACAAAATTACTTTTCATTAGACGGTGGCATATGGACGATTCATCCAAGACCAGATGAAACGTCTATTTTTCTAGATGAAAGTAGACTTCATAAACAGTTTAGATTCCCCAGATGGAACAACTTAGTCATACCGTCTAAGGCTGGATGAGTCATCCAATCTATATTGAAAATTTAACTTTCTTCTGTGATTTCTCCTTCGAAACTCAAAATTTACCCTATACAAACAGAAAAAACACATCAAATTTCACAAGAGTTACTCAAGAACATGCGCCTATTCATAGCTTTAATTGAAATATGTGACGCTAAATGTCGTCACATCAACACCCTCAACCTAGAACATTTGTTTGTCCTCAAGAAACCACATAATTAAATACTTAACACACCCATAATAGAATTCGGTACAGAACAACCAATCAGTTGGCAATATATCACATAGGTTAACTACTTTTATTTATTAACTGTAACTTTGAGCAATCAAATGATACCCTCTTACAAGTCTTGTATCAACTTAAGGTATTGTAGTAATTTATTTACAATCGACATAATCATCCACTTTCTCTCATAACAAAAAGTCACATACACACATAGAGATAAATTTACCATGGGACTGGGAGAGAATTCACTCATGCTCATAATGAAATCTAGTCGTGCACACAATAGCCATAAGCTTTCCCGTATAAACTCTAACTTAGTTTCCAGTAGGTTAACCTGAATCATTTCAGGACTTTATTTGGCTTTTAATAAAGGTTTAAGTGCTCGTATGGTACATTTTAGGAACTTAATAACTAACTTATTTTCTTCTATTACCCCATTTTGTCTTTTTTCTTTATTTGGATTTCTTTTCACTCTTCATTTTTAGCTCCTTGGCCTCAAATTTTTCATACATACATATATGGCCTCCTTCCTTTTTATTATATATATAGTATCTACCCTCAACCTAATTTGAAAATTAGGTTGATGACACAATATTCACCACTGGAATAGGGACAAGACAGAGTGTCACCACACATTTTATCATGATATCACCTATCCCCCCTAAATTAAGTTGCACGTT
>JBDJHY010265732.1:0-10435 GCA_039654485.1 Withania somnifera
GGAACATACCTGTGCTCCAGCTCAGCCAAACCCCCACTAATCATATTGCTATATATGCATGTACCACAAATAAAGGTCGAATAGAAAGATACATCTAAGTAAGGAATAAAAATTAAATACCCAAAATCTACCGGGCGTCCCATACCACCGATAAGTACAAATAACATAGCAAAACCCACTGTGACTTCCCCCATAAGCCCGTTGGGCACACACCATAGAAAGGAAATAAATGGGGGTACAGGAAATTAAAGTGGATAAGTATGATCCACGCTAATAACCAGGTCCCCTCTCTCAAAGTGTCAATCTCGATCACATACTCCCTGTCAGTGCCAGCAACCAGGGCCTCGTCCTCACAAATACCAAAACCTGGGGCCTTGCCCCCTATCAGTGCCTGTAACTAGGGCCTTACCCTCACAATACCAAAACCCAGGGACTCGCCCCTAATCGGTTCCAATAACTAGGGCCTTTCCCTCACAATACCATAACCTGGGGCCTCGCCCCTATTAGTGCCATTAACCGGGGTCTCACCCTTACAGTGCTAATAACCAACTAAACAGTAATATATAAGAGTCTCAACATAAATATAATAATAATAATACAAAGAATAATGGAAACAGAAGGTAAATGGAGTCTAGGATTGGCCAATGGCCAAAGGCCACCAGCTAAGAATAATTCCCAATGTCAGTGGACTCCACACGGTGGGGCTAGGACCCCGCATACAACCCTTCACCCTCTATGTCATTTTATGGGCCCCAGAATCCATCAAGGAAATCAGTAAATATACAATAATGAACCTACCAACCCAACCCACACACTATCCACATCACAAGCACAAATAGCAACTAATCTACAATGCAAATAAATAAACTTAACCAACCTAGGAACCTACGAAAATCCCCAAAGTGCACGCACCGTGGATCCAAAGCTCCAACACAACCGATATCACCCAAAATTGTACAATTATGAATTTAGGATCAAAATATAAAGAATGAGACCCATATTACAATTAGCAACTTAGATAAAAAAGTGGGACCCATAGTGCAAAAAATTAGAATAAGTAAACTAGCATGAAGCCCTCAATTTGGGGACTCGTGGTCCAAATCTGAGCTTAAGGTGATAACGAATTGAAGGGTAAAATAAGGTTTAAAGTAATGAAATTACAAACATTTTACATAACTAAAGAAAAGTGTAAATAACGAGAATTATCCAAAAAACTAGCACCACAAACTCACACCATCCCACACACGACTCCTTATAACTCCTCATTTCTTGAAATACCCAAACCCAACTCCCAAAACTCATTCCAAAGTAAATAAATGAAAATGAAAATGCTAGAAAATGAAGGGGAAAACCCCTATTTATAAACTGTAGGGCCACTGGAGAGACTCTACCAGGGAAGTCCCTAGGAGCAGGGAAGACCTCACTAGGGTGGCTCCTTTGGTGCAAAAGCAACCTCTCTAGGGAAGGGCCCACAGGTGCAGCCTGTGATCTGTAGCTGCACTTTGCAAACTTGGAAAACTCTAAAAGGCCTAAAATGAACATTCAAAGTTCAATTTTAGCAAACCAAAAGTGCATTTTTAGTGAAAAACATAGTACAAACTCAATGGAATTGATGAAATGACCAACTGATTCTGTTTAAGCAAAAAATACCCCCAAAACTCAAAAGGATCAAGAGGAGACAAACTAAGGACTTTCCACAAACCTACTCAAAATGAGCCTGGTAACCCCGGGAAGAAAACCAATGACTCAACTAGCCTAAAATCCACATTCCAGAGCTTATGGAATCCTTGGAATCCTAATACAATACTCTAATTACCAAAAGGCCACCCAGGTTCTAAAATGAGCTTCGACTAGGCTGAATTTCCATAAAATAACCCAAACTTATTGTGAAAAGCCCAGAACATAAAATTAAGGTCCACCTAGAACAATTTGACATTTTAGAGCTAATGAAACTATCATAAGTTGATTCTGAGTGCGTTTACTACAATTTTACTTTTGAGTTCTACTGTTTCAAAACTAAAATTCCAAAACAGAGAACTTGAGATAATGGGAAAACGAGTTGCCAAGGCACCGAGCTACTGGTCCTAAAATATCATCAACAACTTGGGGGAACTACAAGATATATCTAAGCATATAAAATTCATAGAAGGCAAGGAAATGACTAGAAGGGTCATTACAACGAGGTAATAACCCATTTGGTCATTTCATTACCTTCTATATGTATCTATTCTTAGAGTTTCTTGGTATTTACCCTCAAGTTGTCTATGAATTTCTAGGATAGGTAGCTCGATGCCCTGTTGACTCGTTTGCTTTTTATCTTAGTTTTCTTATTTTTAAGTTTCAGTTTTGAAATAGTGGAACTCGATAGTGAAATTGTAGTAAACGTACTTGAAATCAAATTCTGACAGTTCTGTTAGCTTTGTAGTGTTGAATTTGGTCTAGGTAAAACTTAAGTTTGTGTCCTTTTCTTTTTATTTTGAGTTGGGTTGCTTTGTGGAAATTCAGCCCAACCGAAGCTCATTTTTGGAGCCTAGGTGTCTTTGGAGGATTGGAGCGTTAGATTGGGATTTTGATGATTCTATCAGCTCTAAAATACTGAGTTTGGGCTAGTTAAGTCATTAGTTCACTTCCCAGGTTGTCCAGGATCAGTTTGAGTTGGTTTATGGAAAGTCTTTAGTTTGGCTCCTTTCGATTCTTTTGAGTTTGGGGTCCTTTTCACTTTAATGGACTCCGTTGGTCATTTTGATGGTTTTGTTAAGTTTTTAGTATGTTTTCCACCGAGTATACACTTTTGATTTGTTTTTGGACTCAGGATGCTTGTTTTAGGCCCCTCAGAGTTTTCCAAATTTGCAAAGTGCAACTGCAGGTCACAGACTGCACCTATGGGCCCTTGGATGCCCTAGATAGGTTGAACTTGTGTCCAGGGGGCCACCCTTGCAAGGTCTCTCCAGCAGCCCCTTCAGTCTATAAATAGGGGTTTTCCCTTCATTTTCCAGCATTTTGCTATTTCATTTTAGTGCTTTGAGCTTTTTTTTGAGTTGGGTTTCAAGCCAAAGGGAGTTTCGGTATGTTGAGTGTGTGATCATGGGAGGTTGTGGTGCTAGTACGGGTATTTCTCATTCTTTCTTCTTTTTTTTAGTTATGTAAAATGTTTTAAATTTCATTACATTAAACCTTATTTTTTTCCTTCAATTCTTATTACCTTAAGCTCAAATTTGGACCACGAGTCCCCCGAGCTGAGGGCTTCACGCTAGTACACTTAGTTTAATTTTTTGGGCTATTGGCCCTACTTTCGACCTGGGTTGCTAAATGCAATATGGGTTTCATTCTTCATATTTTTATCCCTGGATTTATAATTGTATATTTTTGGGTGATATCGGTTGTCTTGGAGCTTCAGATCCACAATGCGTGCACTTCGGGGATTTTCATCGATGCCTAGGTAGGCTAGGTTTATTTATTTACGTTATAGATTGGGTTATTATTTGTGCTTGTGATGTGGCTAGTAGTATCATCTCGATATTTAGGTTGATCGTTGTATATTACTAATATCTATCTTGGATTCCGAGGGCCCGTGAGAGGGCATAGAGGGTAAAGGTTGTATTCCCGGGTCCTGGGACTATCGTGTGGAGACCACTAACCTTGGAAATTATTCTAGTTATTGTGAAACGAGTGTGGTGAGATGAGTTATTAGCTACTGGCCTTTGGCCGATCCTAGACTCCGTTTACCTTCTGTTTCTATTATTATTTGTATTATTGTTGATATTTTTTTATTGAGACTCTTATTTATTACTGTTGGTTGGGTACTGGCACTGATAGGAGACAAGGCCCTTGGTTTTTATTGTGAGGGAGACGACACTGACAGGGGGCATGTGTCCCAAGATTGGTACTGTAAGGGTAAGGCCCGTGTTACTAGCACTGATAGGAGGGGAGGCCCAAGGTTTTGGCATTGATTGGGAAAGTCCCTGGTTATTGGCACTGATGATACTACTCCACTTTACTTTTCTGCACCCCTGTGCATTTCCTTTTTATGGTGTGTACCCATCAAGGTTAAGGGGGGAGTTACGGTGGGTTTTCCTATGCTGTTTGTACTTACCGGTGGTATGGGATGTCAGGTAGGTTTTGTGTGTTTACCTTTTGTTCCTTACTTAGCTATATCCAACTATCTGATCTTTATTAGTGGTACATGCATGTATAGCATTATAGTTGGTGGGGTTTGGCTGGGATTGAGCACAGGTATGTTCCCATAGTTCGGTTTTAGGCTTTCGGATACTGGTCACTATGGATTGTGTTTACCATATTTACTTCCTGTAGATCTATAATTACATGTCTCGTATCTTACGTATCTGCTTATTTATTAGTATTACCAATTCTCTTTTATTATTGACCTGTTTTACTTCCTCGCCTTTATTAGCCGTATTTTAGTTTAGCCTAGTCGTCCAATGATGCCTACTGGGTACCTTCATTGGTACTCATGCTGTACTTTTTTACCATTTTCATGGTGCAGATATGTAATAACCCTCATGGTCATTTATGATAAATATACAATGTTTTGCATTCTAGAGTATTTTAGTAGTTTTCCCAAGTCATTTATGACTTTCTAGGACTGATAGTTTGGATCCCTGGCAACTCAGTTGAGAAATATCTCAAATTCTTTATTTTAGAGCCTAAAACTAAGTACTCGTTGACCAAAGTCAACTTTCCTTCAAGACGATCTTGGAATTTAATTTCGACTGTTTCGTTATCTCTGGAGTACAAAACTAAGTCAAGATTGACCTTAAGTTTGTGTTTTGGAGGTTTTGTGTGCAAGTTATGCAAAATTTTGGATTTTAGTTAAGTTTATAACTTGAGTGGTAATTTTATGTTCATAGAGTGTCAGATTGGAATTATGACGCTTCCAGTAGCTCTGGAATGTTGATTTTAGGCTAGGTTAGGTGTTGGTATAATTTTTGGACTTGTCGTTGCTTTTTTGAGGTGTTGATGAAGAAGTGCACTTTTGGCTACTTTTGTTTGAGGGGTAACTTTACGTAAACGACCATGGATTTAAGTTTCGTCAATTCCATCGAGTCCGAAATGTCTTTCCAAGCTGTTTGCAAATTTTTATAGTCAAAATTGGACTCTGTTTAATCCCCGAACCCCTGGGTGGAAATTCTAAAATTTGCAGTAGAGACCTACAATTGGTGTAGTGCAGCACTTCATCATGATCGCGCTAGGCCATCCGTGATCACGATGCAAAAATTTCCTCTTAATTGATATCACAATCATGTCCATTCGATTGTGATAGTTAAGTAGTAAACTACTCAACAAGACCACGACTACCCCCATGCGATCGTGATGCCTATCCTTTTCCTTCAGCACAATCGTGGTCAGATCACGCAATCGAGATGTAAGGCGCCTGGCAAGATATAAATATCTGCACAATCCCACTTTATTATTTTAGCATCCACACTTTGTTTTGTTCTTGTATTGAGCCAAAATAAACCCCCAAACAACAATTCAAGGCAAGGAAATCCTCACATCATTCTTCGTTCGATTCCACACGAATTTGGCTAAATCTCCATCTGTTCTTCTTCCTTATTTTCTTTGTTGTCAACCATTAATGGCCTAAGAGTGGAAATTGATGAAATCCTCCCATAGTTCATTTATTTTTGTATAATTTTTCATTAATTGTATATACATTATTCCTAGGATCGTTATTAGATCATAATTCCAACGTTTAATCCGTAAATAAGGAATCTTTAACCCTTGTAGGGTTAACTCTATCAAGGCTATTTTGAAGCCCTTCCCGTACTCAAATCGTGCACAATTTTGGAGCACGGGTTCCTAATGACATTGGAAACCCCCTAGTAAAATTTAATTTCAGTTTCGACAAGCGGGCCCTGCAAGCCGTTTTTTGCCTAATTTTAGGCCTTTTCCGAAACTTAGTATAAAATAATCCGTTAGACTCCTACTAATATGTAGATTTCATTGACACAAGTTTTAGATCATTTGGATACCATTTGATATCACTTTGAGTAATATTTTTGAGATTACAACACTTTGTCGTCAGACTACAGGTAGGCTCCGTAGGGCTATCTCTTGGCTTATATATGAAATAACTGTAAAAAATAGCATCTTTTGGTTGGGTAGCTAAGTTGTATAGTACCCTGAACCATTCTTTCATCCGTTCCATGTTGATATTGATATTTTGGCACCTGAGTGATAGGGGGTCGAGGCATAGCATTTGATTAGAGATACCTTTGCAGGGCATAGGATGTGAATATTCATGATTATATGTGATATATATATATATATATATATATATGTCTGTGTGTGTGTGTGTGTGTGTGTTTGTGTGTTGCTGATATGCTATGCATTTATGACATGAGACGCCGAGCCTAAGGCTCCGATGAGAGTGCATTGGATTTGGGAAGTATCACCACATGATTTATGAGCCATGATGGCTAGCAGATGATTTGATGGTAATGCTAATAGCGGCAAGAAGAAATAAATGAGAATACTTTAATAATAATATAAGTAATGATATTCCACTGTTTTAGTCTCGACATTGTATCGAGCACCTGGTAATAATATTTTCACTAGTTTTAGTCCAGGTTGTACCTCCTAGCATTGGGAAAAGTATATTTTTATTTGTAAATGCTGGAATAGGAGACCGACTCCGTTTGAAAGTGAACACAGCACTGGGAATCGAGAACGTTGTCGTACGGCAGTGAGTACAGCTTTTTGACACAGATGGTACTAGTGGTTATGGAAACACAATGATACTGATTTACTTATGACCTTAGGTGATACTACCATATACCAGTGTTGTATTCCTTGACTTGCCGAGTATAGCTAGAGGATATTATTGATATGAGGCACAAGGTGACAGCGGGATAACATTGATGTGGGACACAAGATGCCAATTGTGATTCATTGAAGTTCTGAAATTAGGATGTGAGGTTCTGATAACGATCATATGTATGTTACTTTTCTGAACTTGTTTTCTTCAGTGTGTTCATAGACCGGGTGGTGATCTATGGGTGAGCATGATTCTGTGTACGTTGCGTTTCCATATGGGGGACTTGTCAGCTCTTAATTGCTTTACTTTATCATTTGTATTACTACTGAGTTATCCTTGTTGGTTACTTTCTGTTTCATGTTATATTGAATTTGTGCTTTACACTCTTATTAATTTATTTGTCATTTCACTTATGCTGACAATGTTCTACTCCTATCTTCTTTGATTCTGATTCATTGTGTTATATTTCACATATGTTGTTGCAAGAATGCTGGGTACGTTTTCTTACATTGCCTGAGATCCTTTTATGTTATTAGTTAGCGATATTAGTCTTTGTGACAGTTGATTTGTAATTGAGTTGATAGTTCTTGTATTGTACTATTTTCTCGGTGACCCTTTTCTTGTACTCTGTTATTTATTTCTTTTATTATTAATATATTCTCAGTGGTCCCTCGAAGCCTACTGGGTATGGGTTGATTCGGCAACCTGTACTCATTCTACACTTGCACATGTTCAGATCCGAGTACAAGTTCCCATTCATGATATACAGACAATTGTCCGATCGGATCTTATTCACATCGGAGATTCGGGGTAAGCTTTGTGTCTAGCTTGTTCCTTCTTCTCTTCGGACTTATGTTTGTTGTTGATCTCCATTGTATTTCAGAGACATCTTTATACTACACTTACTTCAATTTTATCATTTCTGTACTAGTGGTTCGTTTGACACTGATACTTAATTTTTGGTAGACTATGTTACTATTTAGACTTCTGCTTATTATTATTATCTTGGTTTCTTTGAAATACTTCCACATTTAATGTAGTAGTCCTCTACATCGGCTTCGGACTATAGGGTTTGGTTCTCCTACTGGTGGTATAGTAGGTGCCATCATGATCCGCGAAATCCGGTCGTGACAGTATGTTGAGTAGCTATGAACTAAAAAGGATTTTCCCATGCTCCATGATCTCTTATCTATTCCTCTATGGATTTGTTGATATATTTCTAGATTTTTTTGTGTATTGCAAGCATGAATTCGGGCTTGGTATGTAAAATTGTTAAACAAAGAGGTTATGAGGTAGTACTGGAGAAGTGAGTAAATGGTTAACTAAAATTTAACTTTTGTGAGTTGTAAACTTAACAAGGTATTTATACTTTCCATGAAAAACTTTGTTAGTATCGATCAGTTTTCATAAATAATCGGATCTTGTTTTTTAACATTGCTAGAGACTCTATCACCTGATGGTACTTGTCTTATATTATATCTCAGGGCAGGCTATTGAGTAGAGCATGAGCTTTTTATACGTATGGTAGCACTGACTAGTTTATTATGATGGTGGGTATGTGGGTGCTTGTTCCTTTATGAGACTTTCTATTCATGGTTATTATGTGTATCCTATAAGATAATTATATGAGGATATAGTTGTAGACCTCTTGGATCCTACCTAACATAGCCATGAGCCTTGGAGGAACATGTGGGTTCAATGGGTTACTCTTCAGCAACCTTATGCATGGTTGATAAGCTCAAATTACACCTCCTAAAGAAGTATAAACGGTCGTTGTTCAAATATAGAACCCAACTACGTCGGGGGCGATCACAAAGGGAATCTCGTATCGTGTAAGCCTAGTACCAATATTTAGTCACTTAGTTGTTATTTTTGTAACACATAAAAATTAAATAGGGGGATTGGTTTTTAACAAAGTTTTCTTCACAATTGAATGTAATTGTCAACCAAAATAAGTTATAAAAGGAATTCAAGTTTTGAGAAAACCTAGGATTATGTTCACTAGGGTTTTAGTAAACCTTCGGATTACAAACATTAATGATCTTATGATCCTTCCTAAGTGTAAAGTTATTTATAGTACCAATGTTATTTATCTACATGTTTTTCAACCCATATTCCTAGATAAATCTTTTTACACTGTGGTCATGATGTAAAAGAGTGAACTGTCACCATCATAATATCCTAAGATTATTACCCTAATTACCACAATAATCATTAGATGAGGGTTAACACCCCGAATTTCTTATCATCGTCTCAGTTCCTAGTGTTAACCACATGGTTAGTACTAGTCAAACATAGGCATGTTCTAGTCTCTTCCACCACTAAAATCCATTAAAAATAGAGACTATGTGTCCATACACTTGGTCAGATGCAAGTACCATATTAGTATTGAAACCCTAGTTTCATTTCAACGATGGATCCCATAACTCTAGAGTTGGGGTTTAGCTACTCATAATTTTTAAAGCACAACAACAAGAATGAAATGTAATATGCATTATACTAAGAAAATATTACTCAAATTTATTTCAATTAATGATCAAAGATTACAAATTCCTACACGTGTGTTCTTGTGGAAGAGAATAGTGAAACAATTGTAGTCTACAAAAATTAGGTTAAAAAAAGTTGTATAAAAAAAGAATGATTAAGAATTCAGTGTATGTCTTCAAAGTAACCTAACATAGCTATTTATAGTGCATGGATACAAGTGTAATATTTAGGCTTTGAATTAATTTCCGCTTAGATTTGTGCAGAACATCAGGCGAGCCGCCTGGCCACTTCTCAAGAATAGTAAGATTCCATTTGACCGAAACCAGTTGGAAGAACCGTCTGTCCTAAGGAGAACAGTACAATATTTCATTTATTTCCTCCTTTTAACTAGTGTGCTTTGGCTTTGATGAAACCAACTTGGGCGAACCGTCTGGGCTTAGGTGAACTGTTGAATCATTTGCCCATTTTTATTCATTTTAAGCAATGGACTTTCCCCTGGATGGCACATCTTTGGGAAAATCATTCAGGGATGGATGAAACGTCCAAGTTACTCAAAAGCTCCATTTTTCCTTTAATTTCTCTAATTTTCTATACATCAATTCTACCCTTCAAGTACACACATACAAATCAAATCACACAAAAGTAATCAAGAGCATGCATATTTTCATAGTTTTAAGTGGAGTATGTGACATATAATACCATCCCATCAACGCCCTCAACCTAGAATGGTTTCTTGTCCTAAAGAATCAATAGAACACAAACATCAAATGCTTAAAACACCCTAGGACATAATTCAAATCAACACCATCAGTCATTAGGCATCATGTCATGTTCGCAAACTATTTTTACCTTCTAACTGTAACTTTTGAGCAAATCACTGAAAGTCCTCTTGCAAGTCTTGTGTCCCCTAAACTCATTGCAGTAACCTATTAAAAATCAACTGACTCTAAAAAGAATCTAATTATGCATAAAACAACCATAGGATTGCCCTTATTAACATATAACTCAGTTTTAAGCATGTTAACAAGAATCACACCAGTACTTTGTTTGGTTTATAATGAAGGTTTGAATTTTGGTAGGGCATCATTTAGGAACTTAGTGACTAACTCAGCTTATTCCATTACCCCCCATTTTCTCTTCTTCATTAGCCTTTTTCAATCATCTTTTCTT
>JBDJHY010265743.1:0-17478 GCA_039654485.1 Withania somnifera
ATTTGCACTCTAAGGGGAAGTCCTCATTTAGTTTATTTAGCCAAACTAATTAGTAGATTCCAAGTCCCTATGGGTTTGACATTCGGCTTTCAAGAGCCACTAAATTACTTGTATGATCGTGTACACTTGTGTGTGCTAAAGGGACAACAGTAGTCTCAGGGTGTGATAGGATCACCCCATAGTGAAAGAGAGATAGACTGTGTATGAGGAAGAAGGTCTATCCCAAAGTCAATCTCCCTATTTGGATGGACTCTAAGTAGATCCATAGGAAATAATTTAGTGAACAAATTTACAACTTGTATTGACTATAAAGTTAGGGTCCTAGATTCATAATCTTTGATCCAAACTATATGGTAAGCATAACCCTTAGAGATCATATTTTTAGCCTTAAGGTAAGACATGAAACGACTCTTAGGAAACATAAAACTACCCCTCAATTCTAAAACTAGTTCATTAGGAAACTTAAACTTTGTTATTATGGTTCTACAATCGCCTATGGAAAAACATGAATGAAACCAATCCATGAAAAGTATTAAATCAAAATCAATCATATCTAACCCTACTAGTTCTACTGAGGTATAATTTTGTCAATATTTTCTAGCAATTTCTGTGTATTTTTCTAGAAGAATTGAAAATGTGAAATTTTTATATATTTTTTTCTATATATGAGTCACCAATTGGGCAGAGAAGTGTTTTAGGGGTTATCAGGACTGACACAAAATTTAATAGTAATATAAGGAGACACGAAATACAAGGTAGCCCCTGGGTGATGTGGTTCATATAACAAAACACGTGAAAATCAAGGGATAAAGAAATGAAATAAAAAGGATATGTGGAAGATTACAAAGATGTTTCAATTTATAAGCAACAAGGGACTTTATACTCTCACCTCCCAATTGAATCAATGAATCCAAAAAAGAAACAAAATAATCAAACATGAGAAACTAGTTGAATCCTCAAAATGGGCAACTCGATGCTCAATTAAATAAAAGAAATTATGAAGAACAATCACAGGAAACCACCCCTAATAGTTCAACTACGAGATTAACTATGCTAAACTAGTTTTGGGAATCCACACACTAAACCACTCCTAAAATAGACTAACAAGATTAAAGCTCAATATTCATCAATATGCATCAAGTTCTCATAAAATAATGCAAGACTGTATATTTATACTAGTCTAAGTTTTACTAAATAAAATTGAGCCGAAAAGTAACTCACTGCGTCAAAATAGTCCTCAAAGTTTTGGAGTTCTCAAATTGTCCCCTCAAGTTTTGAGTTCATTCACTTTGGTCCTGAAGTCTTCAATCATCTTCCAAGCTACCTTCCAAACATAAGATTATCTACCTTTGAATCCGATAATTTATCTTTTAGTTCCATTCGGTGCCTTCATGAAGACCATAGCTTAGACACCTTCGGTAGAATCATTGGTGCTTTTATTTCTCATATCATCCTCCTCTTATTGAGAGGGACTCATCCTCTAATCCATGCGAACACCTACAAGACAAAGCACAACAAAAACCACAACTTTCCTCATGGTATGAACGTTAGGATAAGGGTTAGCATGGATAATTTCATATACCACATAAGGACCAAATGATACCCAGGGTCAATTACAAAGGCAGTACTTGTACAAATTGGCATATAAATCATATTTGAGTTCACAACATCAAGTAATAACTTTCAATAATAATCATATAATTACAAATAAGTGCTACTACTATTCACTTCACAAATCATGCAAACAATCAATCTCATATTAAACTTGTCATAAAGACCAAGCTCTTCATTACCATGAAGGTAATGTCCACCAACACCGGGGTCAAATGGGAAGGCACAATATGAAAAGAAATAAAACAAATCCCATTGGACTGGTTGTCTCCTATACACTTAGGAATAAAACTCACATATATGAGCATCCTCATATGCATATAGGTAATAGAGGAAGGTTTCTCTTAAATCAACTTCATTTTGGGGTCCTCAAATGTAAGATGACAATTGGTTTCAATAACATCATACAAATGATCAAGTTGAATGCCTCCTAAAGAAAAAGGGTCAAGGGTAGAGTAAATATCACCTTCTCTTCCCAAAAACAAGCACATTATAAGGAAAGGTGTCACATAAAAAAAATCATCCAAGGCATCCTCAATTGGCATATCTTCAATGTTTGGGACACACAGGGAGGAAGGAGAGAAAAAGAAGAACAAAGGTCACCTTCCCTTTTGAAATGGTCCTTCCCTACAAGTGTACTCTCATCTTCTAGGAAAATATTTCAAACTTTGGGAGGTATATCTTCACACCATAATTAGTTTTCATAAACATGGTGACCCTCAAGAAGATTTCCTTTACTTCATCCGATATATTGAGCCACCGGAGTTTTTAAGGTTTGGGATATTTTGGTGTAGTAATATTCATTCGCTTAACAATCGTGCAAATCATAGTATTAAAATTACTCTTAAACTCAATGGCCAAGATGCACACCCTTTCCTTCATCCAAAAACTCATATGGAATAAGTTCTCATATTGGTCAAATTCCTCTTGAAGGTGTTCCTTCATTACTATCCTTACATGGGAAGTGTTCATATCAAGCTCCAATTGTTCATATTCATTGTAAGATCCATCTCTATAAGTATCTTTGGAAAATTCTTTTCCTTATTCCCTTCATCATAACATTTATAACAACACATATAATAAGGACTAGGCAAATAAGTAGCAATATTACCTTCTTGAGCGTTGTCACTCCCCTTAGTCTTCTAGCTAGCTTGAGAAGCTTGGCGACCATCTTGAATTTGTCGGGGATTCCCTTTAATATCCTTCAAATGTTGGTCCAGTTGAAATATATCAACCTCTTGGACTCCATTACTCCACACACCCTACTTCTAATCCTATCTCCTTTATATCCACCCATTTGTTACGCTTTGTCATCATGGATAGGATTGTGGAAGTTTCGGTCAGGGAATTTATAGGTTACATGCGAAGATGCATGTGATACATTTTTTGGAGGTATGTGGTTTTGTACTTGGTTAGTCACAAAAGGATGATATTCTTGTGGTGGGTAGTATTGCTCATGTGGATTTTGGGTAGGGAGGTTATTCATTTGAAATGTGGGGCTTTGGTAGTTTTTTTGTTGTCTTGGGTTGGGAAAGGGTAATACCTTTCTTGAATCCTCTCCCCTTCTTAGGTTACTCCTACCCATCTCCTCATTCTCTCTGGGTACTTGCCTTGACATGTCAGTAAATGGCCTTTTTATGTATTCCAACCTCATCCAAGGCTCTATATATGATTTATGATTTAGTACTACTCTTACTACTATAACACTCTCTTTGAAATAAGACGTAGCACAATGTGGGTGATGTATTTCATACTCACTACTTCCATACCAATCATGACATTCCTATGATTCTTTGTGGGACCTATGCGAAAAGGGATTGTACCTCTCAGCATTTTCAAACTCATGTAGTGAGGTGTGAGAACATCCTGATTCATTATCATAGTATTCTCCATGCTTCTCGACTTCACCTTTGCTTACAAAATCATAAGGATCATCACCATATTGATCATAAGCACATGGACCATCACATTCTCCCTAGGCTTCGTCATTAAACTCATGAGCTCCACAAGTATGTGCATAAGGACTGTCATAGCCCTCATAATAGTTGTCTTATAAGTCATGAGTTTCTCCATCTTAGCATTCATACTCCCCATATTTCTCATCTTAATACTCGTAGGATCCTTATATATTCATGTAAGTACCATCACAAGTCTCATGTGAATAAGAACCAACATAGTACTCACAAGAGTCATCACCCATCCCATGAATCTCTTCTTCACATCCATAACTTTCATTATCATAATAAAGCTCGTTGATGTTATCTTCATTACATTGTGAATTTATGGAAGACATTTTTCTTGTAAGATCTTATAAAGTACCTACAAAATAAGCAAACAAGTTAGTAATAAAATTTCCTCACACCACTCTTCATGTGGGCTCTCAACTTACCTCTTTGGATCATCTCAAAATTGATCTTCCACTAGCTTTACTCGATTGGTTCAAGGTTACCAAGTTTGAGGTAGATTGGATCTTTAATTACTCAAATAAATGGAAACTCAAATAATTCAAACATACTTGAGACAAATAAATTTCAATAAAAAGTAAAACAAACAAACAAAACACAGAAGAAGAAGTACGTGTTGGACCAAGGATGGTTCACAAATTATCCCTCTATGTTTTGATTGATGACTAAAACATCACTTTAAAGATTCAATGTTAATGAAGCTCTTATAGATACATGGATATGCTTGTAAATGTTATCCTAATTCAAGAAATTACTTCACAAAATCAAGGACTCATTTTGAGGCATTTTGACTACTCAAAATTCAGTATTTGTTTAGAAACAAAAGTGCATTAGTTGACCAACAGGTGATATTGGTCAACCAAAAATGACCCTTTTGGTCAACCAAACCTAACTGTTATTCAACCGACAGGTTTTCTGGAAAATGGTTTAGTCAACCAACACTAGGTGTTAGTCGACCAAACTGAAGCAAAGTTGAACATATGTTTTTCTCCAATGGATAATTTGATCTACAATTAATGGCCATCAATTTAAAGTTTAAAGAAAACATTTTGGTGACACATTAGTCGACCAAAAGGTTATTGTTACTCGAGTAAAGAAAAAATCCAGTGAGCTACTAGAATGGTGTTGGTCAACCAATTGATGTGTCAGGTGTATTTATTGCAGCATTTAATGAGACATAATGGCTAGAATTGAATGCTCAATGGTTCTATTGATTGAGATCACTATAAATACACCCCAAAGGTGAAGGATAATTAGTTTTGAACACATTACAACACTCTATTACATTATCCTCTAAAAATCAAAGTCCTCATCACTCACTCACCTATAGTACAAAGTTCTTGAGCTTTCATATCATTATTTAAAATCTTTGTACATTTGATCTTGCAAATTTATTTCTAAATTGCAATCATTTATTGTGAGTTGTAAAGAGTTTAGAAACATTAAGATAGTTTCTAACTCTAAATATGAAGGGTTGTTCTTGAGCCAAAAGTCAAGAAATTGTAAAAGTTCTCACTTGTCTTGAAATTGATTGTAAATCCATTTGTTGATAGTGAAAAGCCTATGTTGATAAGAACTTAGGTAGTGGATGAAGGCAAAAGATTGGCCGAACCACTCTAAAATTTTTTGTGTTCATTCTTTTGGTTTTTACTTTCTTGCCTTACCTAAAAAAAGTATCGAAAAGTGTGACTTTATTCAACCCCTCTTCTAGTGTGTTTGATCCGCTTTACTGTACGGATGAAAATGGACACTAAGAACTAGTTAACAACTAAGTAAAAAAAATACTAGTTGAAAACTAGTTGTAGAATTCAAAAAAAGAAATTAAAGAGTAAAGAAATGAAACAATGGAATAAGGAATTGAAATGAGGCAAGGAATATTGATACCACCAAGTTTCAATAACTTTTGGACCTCTTTTCAATCATCCTTGACCATTGTGGGTGAGATAGACCGTTGTCTAATGCCCCCCACTGTCAACGGGGGAAGAAACCTAAATTGAGAAGGTTTCCACTATCGTCCCCACTCTTTTTGTTGCTGTCATGGACGGCGGACCATCGTCTGGGGCAGTGGTAAGTCCTCTTGGATCCTTTCTTAGGAAGTAGCCTTGGAACCCTTGATGGGATTTTTGTCTCATTTTCCCAACTGGAGTAGAGACAGTGAATGGTTCTAGGAGTTGTTCAGGACAAACAAAAAATTTAATAGCAATATAAGGACACAATATACAATGTAGCCCTGGGTGATGCAGTTCGTATAAGGAAACATATGAAAACAAGGGGAGAAAGAAATAAAATAAAAAGGATATGTCGAAGCTTACGAAATGTATCGATTTATGGGACTTTATACTCTCACCTCCTAATTAAATCAATGAATCCAAGAAAGAACCCAAAAAATCAAACATGAGAAGCCAGTTGAATCCTTGAAAAGGGCAACTCGATGATCAATTGAATAAGAGAAGTTATGATGAACAATAATGGGAATCCACCTACTAAATTACTCCTATAGTAGACTAACAAGCTTAAAGCTCAATAATCATCAATATTAATCAAGTGCTCACCCAGTATCTCTCATCCTAAAATCATACCATGAGGAAACTGTGATGACTTGCTCTAGGATCTGTATCTATAAAGATGCAAAAGTGTAGTCTGATTTCAAAAATCAATAGGTACCTAATAGGTATCGTAGTTTGACTAGGCATGCATAAGTTATTAATACAATATAATGTAAATCTAATCAAACGAAAAGTAACAAGGAAAAATAGAGTACAACAAATCAAATCTTAATATAAAGAGAGAAATACCATTATCTAGAAATACAAGTATCCTACCTAAGTCACAAAATAAATGCAGGAATAATAAAGAGTAACAATGAACTATGAGCACATAATGAAAGTACTGTCCTAAATAGAGATATAAACAAATAAAACTCAAATCAGCAAGGTTAACTAAAGCTCTAACTATAACCTAGATGGAACTTCATAATCCTAGACGATACACACCAAAACAAACAAAACAAAATTGCCCCCTAAACATGTTAGATACATACAACAACAAAAACTCGACTAGCTCCCTTGTAAGCACGGTGGGTAAAAATAATAGGAATGGTTCCATGAAATACAGTGGAGACGATAAATGTTATGCTCAGTAGTATAACATGCTCCTCCTCTAAAACTCAAGGCTCATGAGGGCTGGACTAATAATGAATTTGAGTTGTATTTCTCACCTCCATTATATACTCCTTCTTCAGCACCTACAATAAAGATCTACAAGATATGTAGGGGATAAAAGCATATGCCCTTATTAGAATCAAAATAGGACTAAATATGTTAAGTATCTATTCCAGGTGCCCAAACTCGAACCGGGATAAAATCATGTAAAATGTCCATGCTAGGTTCCCAAACTCAAATGAAGACTATATTATGTGAAATACTAGTATTTGATGCTTAAACTCATTCCAGGTATAAAATATGTGAAAAACTCATTATGTGGTGCCTGAACTCAAACCAGGATAAAACCTATCCAATTTTACTCTTATGAAGTGCAAGTAGAGTAAAACATCTTAAGTTTCCATTTCTTTACCAAAAGGAGTATTTTAAAAGTACATATGCCAAAGAATCATGAATGTATAACCAATCAATAAAAATAAGGCGATAGTCTAACTAATTTAAAAAGTACCTCATTGATGCACTAACCTCATCATAAAAAAGGACTATCATATCTAATACAGAAGTCTATCCAAGAAAACCAATCTAACAGAAGATGCTGACAAGCTCTAACCTCCCAAAGAATCCTCTAATAGTTAAAATTCTTAACAAATTATATTATGGTCACCTAAGCACATCCTAAGTCTACCAAGCAACCTGATATAAGCCTAGTAGATAAGTGATAACCTAATCTAAGAATCGTACTAGGGTTCTATTCTAAAGCTACTAAACTAAGAAAGAAATATAACAAGAGTTGTAATGTCTAGGAAGAAGTATAACCAATCCTAAAACTCCCATCCAAAATTTCCAACTCACTATATTTATTACATATTCATGTCAAGACTAGAAGAAGGTAAGATAAACCTACCTAAAGATCGAAAATCACACTCGTGATCAGCCTAACTTCTCTAAGAAACCTTTTAATGCAACCTAACTATCAACACAATATGTTGCTCGTCAACATAATAAAAATAAGACCTATATTACAATATAAGACTCAAGTTTAAGATTTAGGTCAATAAAGGATGCATGGGCCCTACAAATTGAATATGAAAATTAAAACTTCCAGAAGGACCCTCGGAGCTACGGCATCACATGCTCAAAATATGAGCATAAATGGGGTCCAAACCAAGGCCTTAACATCCTAAAAAGAAAAGGAAAAATGATAAATTTAATTAGAAAATTAGAATGGACTAGAAGTCAAAAACTTATGAAATTGCAAGACCTAAATTCCCCAAGCTCTAATTAATGAGCCCATAACAAATTCCCAGCTCTAAGGTCCAAATCTAGAGAAAACACCAACAAGATTGGATGAAAATCTTAGGGATGAAACTTATATAAAACAAAGGGTTTTCATCATGATTGCAGGACCATTGGTCACGATTTTGAGAACCCAGTCGCTTGACCATCACGACAGAGATGATCCTTTTTGCGGTCGTAAAAAGTAAGTTTGCCTAGGTCCCCTAGAGTCCTCTATGTGATTGTGATCCTCCACCTTACAATTGCAAAGAAAACAATCCAACCTTTCGCTATCGCATGAACATCTTCAAAATTACGGAGAGTAAAATGGACTGGACTAGCAATAATAAAGCAGAAAACCAAACAAGTCCTAAATCTTCCTGACAACCCCATGTGATGAGTTTAAAACCCAATGAAAATAAATTGGGCATTCTAGTAGCTTGGAAATGGAATTTAGAATTCAATGAAATCAATGAATAAACAACCTAGTTTGTTTTGTTAAAATGTTAACCGAATCCAACACTTGTTAAATTTAACTAAGGAGCCAGTCAAGAATTGAAAACTAGCCTGGACACCTCAGACACCAAACAGAGGCCTAGAAATCCAAACTTGAAGTGCCAGAGCTAATGAATTGTGAAAATTGAATCTGATTTTCCAACCACTTAAAGTTGAAAAACTTAAACTTGTAGCTCCAAACTAGTTATTATCTCATCTTTGGGCCTAAAACCTAATCAAAATTTTATTTCAAATGTATCTTTAACAAATATTGACTAAAGTTAACTATTTCAAAATTTAAGGTTGTGAAATATGAAAAATGGCATAAAATCAAAATAAACTACTCGAAATCAAACTACCAGTCTTATCAAGTCATAAGTAACTTGGGATAGATACATGAAACTTTAAACAGAGAAAATGCAAAAAAGCATAGAAATGACCTGGAGGGTCATTAAAATATCCAGCACTAAAGGAACATTCATCCACAAAAGTCAAGAGATAAGAGGGTACATTAGGCTTGAAAAGGTTCCTAGGTAGCTTCCTTGACCAGAAGGCAACCCCAATGAACCTTATCTACAAAAATATCCCTAGACTTAACCTCCTAACATCTTTATCAAAAATAGGTACCAACTCTTACATGAAAGTCCAACTATAATAAAGCTGTATTGAATTCAACTAGATTACGTGATACCTATCTGGAATATAGAGATGCAACATTGATACATGAAAAATAAAGTAAGAATATGAAAATTCTAGAGGTAAAGCTAACTAGTATGCCACACTTCCCACTCATTGAAGAATCTCAAATTGTTCAATGTACCTAGGGAGAAGATATCTTTGTTGGGTCTACCATAATTCGATTATCAGACATCATATACTCCAAGAATGCTACATACTCGATCTAGAACTCACACTTTGAGAATTTGCAATAAATTTGTTATTCTTTAAAAGTCTAGAGCACAATCCTAAAATTTTGCTCATGCTCCTCCTTACTCCTTGAGTAGAAAAGGATATCATCAATGATCACTATGATGAAAGAGTATTAATAAGGCTTGGATACCCTATTAATCAATTCTATGAATGTTGTTGGGGGATTGTTAACCAAAAACACATCACTAAGAACTATTAATGGTCATAAGGATTCCTGAAGACTATCTTAGGGATGTCCATCACCTTAATGCTCAACTGATGGTACACAAATCTGAATTCTATCTTAGTAAACATCATTACACCCTGAGGCTAGTCAAATAGATCATCAATACATGACATTGGATAGTTATTCTTTATTATCACCTTATTCATCTATTGTAATAAATACACATACCCATGGTTCCATCCTTTTTATTCACGAACATAATAGAATCACCTCAATGTGAAACATATGACCTAAAAAAACCCTTATCTGAAAGTTCTTAAAGTTTAACACTGAGCTTCATCGGGTCAGAAGGATCTATAAGATAAGGAAAATAGAAATGGGTTTGGTGTCCATCTTAATATCAATATAAAAATCAATATTACTCTAAGGTGAGAGGCTGGGAATGTTGGTCGAGAATACATTAGCAAACTTACATAGTATAATTATCAAATTAAGGGAAAGGACGATTTCCACTAACATCAAGAACATAAGAAAGGTAGGTCAAACAACCCTTTGACTCTATCTCTTATCCTGAATAAAATAAATAATCCTAGTCAATGCGCGACTAATTGAACCCTATCATAAAATTGAGGATACGCAAGACACAATTAAGGTAATAGTTTGGGAATAGTAATCTAAAATACATAGTAAGGGGATAATTGTTCCATGCCCATAAAAAATCAAAATAAACCATATCGATCATAAATAGTATCAACCATATAAACCCAGTCCACTACTAAAAAATTGTTTGCGGGATTAGATACATGAATAGGTGTTGATAAAATCTCACTAGAGAACCCAAATTGGAGAACCATAGAATGCATTTCCATATTAATAAGTACAACCTAAATCAAACAAGGAAGAAGATGGATGATAAAAAATAAAGATCATATCTGGGATCATAGAATTTGATGTCTCTACATTTTTCCTACTAGTGAAGGCATATAGATATCAATTCCTACTACAAAAATGAATACCATAAGGACTACATGTCGTACCTGATCAGAAACCTCCACAAGCACCTCTACTACCTTGAGTAACACCTCTAAACAATGGCATTTTTACCCTGAGAGGGTGATCTTCTTGAGCTAAAGACTGATCTATCCCATGCTACAGACACTATTTGAAAATGGACTATCTCTTTTCACTCATAATAACCTTTGAGATCATTGCCCTAGAGAGGGCACTGGGTGACTTAGAATGGCCACCACAACCTAAAGACCCAAAATGAAAAGCCTATGAAGATTTATCGAAACTGTATCTACTATGACACACCTGAACCATATCAGAAGTATAGGGTGATCTTTGTAAAGGTCTACTAGGATGACTATATTGTTGTTGACCTCTTCTTAAATAACCTCTACCACTAGACCCAAAACCAATAGAACTACCTTGAAGGTAGGGCCTCTTATCGCTTTCCCTCTGGGCCTCATGATGTAAGACCTCAATAGTACAAGTATAGTATGCCATTTCCAAAAATAAACGCCTATCGAATACCATCTTTGGCAAAGATGAAATATTAATCCTTTAACAAATAAGCATACCTATTCTTTCTCTGTAGGTATAGCCACTGCACATGTCTAGATTGATCTGGAATCTAGTCTTATACTTTGATGTTAACATCAAACCCTGTAAAGGTATGGAAATTCGTCCCTCAGTTGCTCACACATGCAATGAGGCACATATTTTTCCAAAAAAGCATTAAAGAACCGTGACTAGGTCATAAGAAAGGAATCAGATTATTTAGAACTCAATTAAGATCGCTACAACTATTTCACTAGACCATATAGATGAAATTTGGTATGATTAACTCTAGGAAATCAGCTAATCCATGGTTATATAAACACTTTTAGAAATTGATAATAAATTCATGATCATCCTCCCCTAGAGCACCTGCAAACCTTAAAGGGACTAATTTGATAAATTTACCCATCATTTTTTGCTCCTCAAAATTCATGGTTGGATAGGCCTCCATCGGCTGAGCTATAACTAGCACAGGAAAAACCTCTAAATGGGGAACTATAACAACTAGGTGTGTTCATGAACTTTGGGAATCCTTTTCTACTCCCAAGTATGATATTTGGAGCCCACAATTGCTTGAACCCCTAAAAAGCCTAATAATTAAACAAACCTGTCTTGGAGAATATGATTTAAAACTAATAATGAAGAAGCCTATGCTGATCCCTAGCCCATTGGCTGTTGGGGTGGTAAATATGCTAGAAATGGTTATGGATCTGTGGCCTTCTTTAGCTTGAAATATATCTCTCTAGATGGTGTGGAAACTCATGCCTAACCTTAACCTTGAGGTCAACCTCTACCTCATCCCCTAGCTAGGGACCCTGTTATAGGCTTGATAGCCTCACCCTTGACTTCTGAATCCCTCATCCTAACCATCTGTGGGATAGTGAAATAAATTATATTAATAAAAAACCGATAGGAATAACAAACAACACACTATGAGGATCCAAGGTTTTAAACTTTCTTTAAAATACCTCGAAGCCACTCGAGGATGGGATATAGATATCATCATACAGATTTGCAGGACTCTAAAAGATACTTCCGATCATACCAATGATACTTGTGTACTTAAAGTATTGATACCAATATATCATGACCCAAAATCTCAGGTTATAATGGAACCTACCATCACCCATTTGTAGGTAAGCCAAATCCCAACCCCATAATGATATGTAATAGGCCAATAAGAGAAAATGATAAATCTAAATGATTGAAGCTAAATAATGAAGTAAGTAGGATAAGAATGGGAAAATTAATATTGAACTAACTTTAAGACCAGGCATCAGCCAATACAATAGTTGCTACATATATCAGGATTACTAAAAAGATACTATATCTACAGACTATCTCTGAATACATAAAATAATACTAATCCAAAATATAAAGTAGATAAATCACTCTTGTCATCAAGATCTCACCCTATATCTGTGATCCCAAAATCACTACATGGGAAACTGTCAGCAGCGATGACTTGCACTAGGATATGCATTTAAAAAGATTGAGAAATGTTTCATGAGTACCAAAAATAATACGTACCTAATAGTTATCATAGGCAGACACACATAAGATAAAACAAATAATGAAATACGAATCTAATCTAAGTAAAGTAACAAGTCAGAAAAAAATATCGTAGGTCAATCTGAATATGAAGAGAGAAAGACACCACTAGCTAGAAAATACAAGTTTCCTACCTCAGTCACTGAAGGATAATTACATGAGTTCTATCTCCTTATCCTTCTTTATTTCCTACTAATTTATCTACTAATGTCTACTGCTTTTACTTATGCAAAACGTCCAATGCTATAAAATTAAGTACAATCTCTTTCCATACCTCACAAGCAGTATCTAGTAAACATTCCTTTCTTTCTTTTTCATTATGATGGCCTTAGATGTATCTCATCAAGTTTTCCTTGACCGAGAGGTATAGCAAGAGTGGTCATAGAAATGTATTAACCCTCATGGTAATTTAGGATAAATATGCTATGTTTTGCATTCTATAGAATTTAGGTAGTTTTCCCAAGTCATTTATGACTTGATGAGACCGATAGTTTGAATCCTTGGTGACTTGGTTGAGAGATATCTCAAATTCCCTATTTCAGAGCTTAAAACTAAGTACTCATTGACCTAAGTCAACTTTCATTCAAGACAAGCTCGAAATTAAATTCCAATAGTTTGGTTAGCTCCATAATGCCAAGCAAAGTCAAGGCTGACCGTATGTTTGTGTTTTGGAGTTCTCAATTGCACTTTATGCCAATTTTTGGATTTTAGTTAAGCTTATTGCCTTAAATGGAGCTTGTATGGTATTTTGGTATTCGGGGTATCGAATTGGAAATTTGATGATTCCAACAGCTCCAAAATAATGAATTTAGGCTAGGGAGATTGTTGGTGTTTCTTTCGACTCAGTTTATTTTTGAGTACCTTAGTGGATAAGTGCATTTTGGCTATCTTTGGTTTGAGGAGTCATTTTTCTTAAACAACCTCATATGGCCATTTCAATGATTCCATTAGATCTAGAATGTAGTTTCCAATCGAGTACAGGTTCTCAACCGTGATTACAGCCAGCTATTCGTGTAGTTTACATCTTACTTCAGAGATTCAAGGTGAGCTTGGTGTCCAGATTTTACCAGTTTATCTTTGGAATTGACATTTTTATTTGATCTCCATTTACTTTGGAGACATAGTTGTATTAGATTATGGATTTCTTGTTTCTATACTTAGCGGTTCTTTTGACACTGACACCGGGTTTTGGGTATTTACTTGATTCTTAAAATTCCACATTTTATTTATCTTCAGATTATTTTACTTGTGCATTCCGAAAATATATAGTATTCCTCTGCTTCAGCTTGGGGCTGCAGGGTTGGTTCTCCTACTGGTGGTATAGAAGGATCCATCATGAACCATGAAATCGGGTTGTGAGAAGAAATGATAAGAACAATAAAGAGTAATACTTAACTATGAGTACAACATGAAAGTATGGTGGTTATAAATAGCAAAAATCCCAATAGACACCCTCTGGGGGAAGCACGGTAGGTACAAAGAACATCCATGGTTCCAAGAAATGCAGTTGGGGAAATAAATGTCATGCTCTGCAGTACAACATACTTCTCATCTGGAACATAAGGCTTACAAAGATAGGACCCTGAGGGACTCAAATAGTATACCTCAACTCCACTGCATAATATTCCACCAACACCTGGGACATGGATTTGCAGGATTCCTAGGGGAGTCAAGTAGCATGTAATGTCTGAACTCGAGCAAAAACTAAAACAAGAATTTTTACCAAGTTCCCAGACTTGAATCAAAATGAAATCATATGAGATGTTCATTTCATATGGCCATACTCGAATTAATACTAAATAATGCAAAATACTAGTATTTGGTACCAGGACTCAAACGACGTCTACAATAGGTGAAAACCTTATTATGTGGATCTTGAATAGGCGGACTAAAGTATGTACATATTTACTTTGTGAAATCCAATTCTAGTAAAAAAATTAAATATCCATTTATTTTTCACAAAGAGTATTTTAAATTCCAAGATGCAAAATAATCATATATGTAAAACCAATCAATAAAAATAATGAAATAGTCCAATTAATTCCCATATATGTTGTTCATGCACCATTATCAATGTAAAATAGGACTACTACATCCAATACAAAAGACTATCCAAGGCAATCGATCTAACAAAATTTTCTAAAAATCTCAAACCTATCATAGAACCTGCCATAAGTCAATGTACTACCAAAACCTAGACTAAGGTCACCTAACAACATCTTATAGCTACCAAGAAACCTAATCTAAATCTAAAATAGAATCAATAACCTAAAATAATGATCATATCAAGGTTCTACTCTAAACATACTAAACTAATAATGAAATATAATTAGATTTGCAACGTCTAGGAAATGATATAACCACATCTAAATTCCCATCCAAAATTATAAAATCACTACATTTATCCTATATACAAGAAAGTTTAGAAGAACGTAAGTTGTAACCTACCTAGAGGCTGAAAATCATGTTCACAATCACTAAGGCAGAGCCTAACCTCTCCGAGAAACCTTTGAATGTTGCCTAGCTATTAAAATAATAGTCTACTCATCAACACGATAAAGGAAGATCCATATTGCAATATAACACTATGGGTTAAAATTTGGGCCAAGAACGTTATTATGGGCCCCGCCAACTAAATATGAAAACTAAACCCTCCACAAGGACCCCCGCAAATCCAAGATCACATTCTCCAAATATGAGTATAAATAGGGTCCAAAAAAGTCCTAAAAAACCCCATAGAGAAGAGGGAAAATAAGGAATTAAAATGGATTAGATGCTGGAAGCTTAAAAAATTACAACAAAATCTGATCAAGGAGAAAGACCCAACCTCCCCAAGCTCTAATTAGTGATTCCACAATAAAATCCTAGCTCAAAGGTCCCAAAAATGGAGAAAACACCAACAACAATGATGAACAATCGAGGGAAGACACTTATACACTACACGGAATGTAAATCATGAATATGTGAACCCTGGTCATGACCATGAAAAGCTACCAACTTGATTATCGTGATTGCAATGATTCTCTTTGCGGTCTCAAAGAATAAGTTGGATTAGGTACCCTAGAAACCTCTATGCAATTGTGATCCCCCACCTTATGATTTCAAAAAATAAGATCCCAACCCTTCGTGATTCCATGGACCTATTCGTGGTTGTAAAATGTAAAATGAGCCTACACCAGCAAAATCCAACAAGTCTCAGATCTTCCTGAAGCCCCTCCAAATAAATTTATAACTTGATGAAAATAAACAGGGTTTGATACTAGCTTATAAATGAAATTTTGGACACAAAGAAATTGAAAAAATGACTGTTTGAGGTTATTTCACTGAAATAATGACCGAAGTCAACACTTTTCAAATATAACTAAAAAGCCAATTGGGCACCCAAAATGAGCCTGTTACCTTAGAAATTAACCATAAGAGCTACTAACACAAACTCAATGTTTCAAAGATGGTGGAATCATTAAAATTTCAATATGATACTTTGAACTTAAAAAGTTAACCAAAAATCAAACTTTTAACTCCAAACTAGCTACTATCTCATCTAATGGCCTAAAACTCAACTAAAATCTTCAAAACCTAGACCAATGGTCCAACTAGACCAAAATAAACTTTCTAGATCTAGAAAAATTGTCAAGCTTTTATTCTGAGTGCATCTTCAATAAATATTAACTAAACTATTTTTTAACTTATGGTTCTAAAAATAAAAATTGGCACAGAACCCAAAGGAACTGCCAGGGAATCAAACTTCCCATTTCAGCAAGTCCTTAATGACTTATAAAGCAACTGGAAATTTATAAATACAAAAACTGCCTTAAAATATAGAAATGATCTAGAGCGTTATTTACATTGGAAATTCATAAACATTATAACATATTAGTGACCATATTTTTCAGGCTCTTATGCTCTTGGCGAGACTAACGTGCATATAAATGATTTTGTCACTTACTCCCAGATATACCAAAAGTGGCACCCTATTGTACTGGGAAACATGTACACGTTGTTAAGGTACAGGTAGACTTGATTGGTTGCCTCTATTTCTCCTTTTGGAAGAGGGTAAACCCCATAACCTATGATCAGTATGTCAACACCTAAGTTGTCCATATAAAATCTCTTGCAGTTGTTTCATCCTGCACTTGCGGCAAGTAAGGTGGACACTCCCTTCTGCAATACTACGTTGAAAAATGAGAGCATGATGCTCTCCCTTTTCATCATGCTAATATTTAGGTGTTGAGGATGGTGCACTGGATGATGATGGTCCTGGTTCTGAGTATCTCCACTGGAATAAAGGCCAGTTTACCCCACAAAACTTTTTATTAATTGTACTAAAATGCCTTATCTTAGACCTCTTGTTGTTCCTCTCTCTCTTTCTCTTTCAACTCCTATACCTCTATTTTCTCTCCATAAGTTATGAACCTACAGATATTTATGTTACCAATAAGCATGGATGTCCTTCACTCTTTCCTTACTAGGTCACAAACACTATGAACAAACTTACTTATTCAGGCCCTCATATTAGTAACTATTTCCATCATACTTAAACAACTAGGTAAACTTCATATCATACTACGTAACTGATATGGAGCCTAATCTTAAGTTCATAAATTCCTTATCCTTATATTTTCTTTTCTCTCTTTGAATTAAATGGTCCAAAACCTCATCAAGAAGAATATTCCATACTGTCATAATTGCATTCCTACCTCTATAGTATCTCCACTATGTTACCATAGATGAGGTATATCCTTTACCTGATAGGATGCCAACT
>JBDJHY010265744.1:0-10435 GCA_039654485.1 Withania somnifera
CCAGAACTTCCCAAGCCTAAATATCGAACCCCATGAAAGTCAATGGAGAAAATATCAATTTTAGGGTAAAAAAAATAGGAAATAACATTGAAAATAAAGGTTTCCAGCATTTATACTCCAAGCAATACACATCGTGATTGCGTGGCAGTTGTTTGAGATTGTGATGAGTAGAAAAGGTTGACCTTCATGATCATATTGACCAGGTTTGTGTTCACGAAGGAGGAGGAGGAGGTGATAGGTTACTTTATGATTGCAATGACAAGAGGATGTAATCACGAAGGAGAAACTTTAGGTGATCGCGTAACCTCTACACGTGATTGTGAATAACATATGGCTGCATCAAAACACAACCCAAACCAATATCGAAAGCATCATAATATACGAAAAAACTATGACCCTCAATCGGTAATGTCAACACTGGAGCAGAAGTCAAAATAGCCTTAACCCTCTAAAAGAAAGCCATACACTCATCAGACCACTGGAATCTAGTCAAACTAGTCAATGATGCTGAAATGGACAAAAACCCCTCTATAAACCGTCTATAGTACCATACTAACAAACAAAAATGCCAACATCAGCTAGAGAATATGGTTTAGGTCAATCACAAACAACTGCAATCTTTTTTGGGTCTTTCATAATCTCATTCTTGGATATCACATGTCCTAGGAATGCCACATATTCAATACAACTCATATTTTCAGAACTTGACATAAATTCGTTGATCTCTCAAAGTTTGGAGCATGATCCTTAAATGATACTTATGTTCCTCTCTACTTTGAGTACACCAAGATGTTTCTAATAAACACAATAACAAAGGAATCCAAATAGTGTCTGAACACAGAGTTCATCAAATCCATAAATGATTGGGGTGGGGGGCATTACTCAACCCAAAAGACATCACTAGGAAAACATAATGGACATAATGTGTCCTAAATGTTGTCATAGGTATGTCCTCTGCCCTAATCCTCAATTGGCGATAGCATGACCTAAAATCAATTTTAGAGAACATGGTTGAACTTTGAAGCTGGTCGAACAAATCATCTATCCTATGCATTGAATATGTATTCTTCACAGTTACCTCATTCAACTTCTAGTAGTCAATACACATATGCATAGAGTTGTCTTTCGTCTTAACAAATAAAACATCAACACCCTAAGAAAAACACTAATCCTGAAAAAACCCTTACCCAACAAGTCCTAAAACTGAACCTTAAGCTCTCTCTACTCAGTAGGATACGTACAGTAAGGATAAACGGAAATGGACCTAGTGCCTTCTCTAACTCAATAGAAAAATAAATTCTTGATCGAGTGGTAGGCCTAAAAGATCCATTAGAAACACATCTGAAAACTCCCTAACCATAGGGACTGACTTGGGAGATGGAATAACATAAACAAGATAAGCTAAGAAACCATGAGAAACTAGCTGCCAAGAACGAAGGAAAGAAATAATCCTAGATGGTGTATGAATAACAGAACCCTACCACACAATCAGAATGCACCGGCCATAATTAAGGTAAATGGTCTTGGAATAATTATCCATGACTATATGGTAAGGGGATAACTAATTGATGTCTAGTATCACATCAAAATCAATCATATTGAACATAATCAAATCAAACCAAGTTTCAAAACCCCTAATAGTCACAGAACAAGATATCACAACATAATCTACTAATAAAGAATCATCTACTAAGGTAAAATTAGCTAACAACATAGGTAACGGCTCACTAGACAATCCCAAACACAGAACAAAATATGCAAACTCATAAGAGCATGCATAGCTTGGATCAAACAAAGTTGAAGTTAACTAATGGCATATAGAAATGGTACCTGTGATAATAACGTCTGAGGCCTCTACCTCTGGCTTACTCGATACTGCATATAATTGACAATGACCGCCATTACAGCTACCATCATGACCTTATACTCTAAAATATTAAGGTGCACCTTACCCTAAGCTCCACCACCTCTACCTTATGGTGACATTGCTCGAGTAGGCTGAGCTAGCATGGCTTCTAGATGAATAACTCCCAGCTGGGGACAATCCCTGGAAAAATATCCCACATATCCATAATCATAGCATGGCCCCAACAAGCTACCCTAATGGGATGATCCAGTTGAAATATAATGGCCACCATAACCTGATGCCCCAAAAATAGCACCACCAAAGACCGTGAGTTTGATTGTCATAACTATAGTTTTGTATAACATCACCTGAGGTTTGAAGTAAGGCCTGAATAGGATGACTAGAATGCCCCTAATACTAATGTTGTGGAGGTACCCTGCCCTAAGAACTTGATCTCCGACCACCAAATCAGGATCTATTAAAGCTGCCCTGATGTTGGGATCTCGAATCCCCACCCACATGACTCTCATGATGCAAACCCTCTATGGTCGAATATGCTCCATAACAGTCTAAAATGACTCACCAATAGCAACAAGAATCTTTGCATTCTCATGAATTCGGGGCCTCAACCTACAAACAAAGCGACTTAACTTTTCTAGCTTAGTAGGTGTCAACATATCCCCAAACTCAGACAATTAGTGAAAATGAGCTTCATACTCTACATTAGTTATCGCATCCAGCTACAAGCAGATGAACTTATCTCTCCCTTTCTCCTTATCAGCATGGGGGACATACTTACCTATAAAGATATAAAAAAAATAAGTCATAGGAGGTGCACGGTATGATTTGGTAGAAACAAGTGATCTCCACCACTGTTTTGCTAACTCACTCATCTGAAAGACAATGAAATCCACTCTATTAGTCTCCAACACACCGAGGTTATACAACCCTTCCTTGCATCTCTAAATGAAATCCCAAGCACCATCTCCATAGGATAAGGTGCATTATAAGCTGGTCTCTGGACCCTAGGTGGTTGTTGAATCAGCACAGGATAGGGTCTGATAGTTGAAGAAACTCTCGAGGGTACTATATTATAGGAACATCATTGACTTCGGGGTGACCTATAGGACGACCCCTAGTTGGAGCTGTAGCTGGTGGGGAGGCAGGCTCTTTATCTTCTACCGCTGCTAAATATCATGTATGTGCTATCTATGGAAGAGTGAACAACAACAAATGAGATTTAAGAGACCAACTAGTATGCAACACTTGACATAGAAATGAAAAAAGAATGATTTTTCCTAAAGATTTCATTGTAGCATCCCAAAGAAAGGATACTAACGTCTCTACATTGATCAACAGGACTCTATTAGACATTGGTTCATGGACCGAGGATATTGAAAAGGCTGTCCCTATTACCAATTTGTCACAAGCTAATTTCTAATGCATGAGGGAACCTACATTACATTGTAGGAGAACCACCCAATAAATAAATACTATTAAAAACAAAGAATAAAAGTTGAAGATAGTATATATAAGAAAAAGGAAAATGTGAAAGTTGAATACAACAAATAAAATGTCACAACCCAATTTCTCAGGTCATGAGACACTTACATCCCACAATAGGAGAACTATCTAACAAGTACAATAGCAAGATAATATATCTAAAGCGGAAGATAAGGTACATGATAAGCGAAAGTCTAATAAGATAAAATAATAACCCAAAATCTGATACCGAGTACATGAGCCTATAAGTACAAATACAACTCAACATGAAATATAGAAGTCTTTCTCTAAAATCAAGGAGTGATAGAGTATATGTAAATATAAAAACAAAAGGTAATATAAGCTCCAAACTCTAAGGTGCCACCATTTACCTCAGCAATTGATAATCAGCACAAATTCAAAGAATCAATGGTGACCATTCGTACTCGGATTTAAACAAGAAAGATAAAAAAGTGTAGTATAAGTACCAAACCAATGGGTACCCGGTTGACATCATTGATCATATGGGATCATATAAGAAATAAAAGCAGTAACTATCCCGACAAACAAAACAAGTACAGAAGTCAAATAATATGAGAAAAGTAGAGAAACTAGCTAACTTGATACAAATAGGTAAATATCGTAAATAACTAGGTAACCATAAGGATGATTCAGGAAAACAAGGGAGAAAACTTACATGAATCCATGCTCGACTAATAATAGATAAATAAATAATAGGAAAAGTGGTATATCGATAACCTGAATGATAGGGGATAGGAAGAAGGGATAACTTTAACAAGTAAATCAATAAAGGAAGCATGAAATAGAACCCAACGGATATATGTATGTTTCGAGCTAAAAAATAAATCAGTATAATAATAAGTAAAGGAAAATCCCAAGGGCTCCCATACGATCGAGAGATACAAATAAGTGAATGCAAACCCCCTGGCATCTCATACTTCCAAGAGTACAACCAGCAAACAAGACTCAAAAATATAATATGCATGATGATATGATGAATGCTCTGATACTCATAGGTCTGGCAGGTAGGACCCATGAAAAGGCTTCTTCTATATACTCCTACTCCTTCGCATATCCCTAATTTGGTTGCATACTAGACTAGATCGATAAGGTCTATTTAAGGCATCACCGCATATTATCTTAAAATTGAAACTAAAACTTCTCTTATAGTATCAATGTATGAACGAAGGCCCGACGTCCCCGGGTCTAAATCATCAAAATCTCAATATCGCTACTTGGACATCATCAAGACTAAACTAGTATAAATAAACAATGTCTGGAGCTCAGGCATCACCGAGTCTAGTATTATATCAAAATAGTGATTATATATTTGTTATTATGTTTATCATAATAATAGGTAAAATCATCAATTAATACTCATCTTAGTCTCATAATACTGAAAACGAACCTATAATGCCATACACAGTTTCAAAGTCGATGACGTTTGTCTCTTCATCATAAAATAGTAGATACCAATGCATAAAAACCAGTTTCATGAGGATGGTATGCTCAAGCACAAAGAATATCCCAAAAGTTTTGTCAGCCTACACAAGTGCAGAACAACATCTAAAACCAACTAGTCGATGACCGAGACTCACAAATATTTCTAGTAATCTCACCATCTAAGTTCCAGAGTCAACCAATACCACTCAGTGACACAAGGTAACTATAATTGCAAATGCAACATGCATAACCAAGAAGCGGATTAAAGAAGAAGACAAGGTCAAGGGTACCAAACCTAAAAGCCTAACCCAGGGATCACTAATTACTATAACTACTTCCCATATAAGCCAAGTCTAAGATTGGTAAGTCATAACCTACCTAAAATTCGAAGATAAGCTTGCAAATACTGGTAAAGTAGCCCAGATCGCTCCAATAGTTAAAAAAGTGCACAAATAAACTCGAATACCAATAAACTATAAGCCTAGATCGCTTATAATACCAATGCATTAATACGAGCCAAATGATACCCATAAAACTATAATTATAGCCAAGGCCAAAATATGGGTTAAAATGGGCCTACGGGCCTGTGAACTTGAAACTTCAAATAAAAGGTACTAAAATATTTCTCATATCGTAGGGAACTCATGCCCAAATTTTGGAGATAAGACAAGCAATAAATAAGTTAGAAGAAATTATTTAAAGTGAAGAACTCATTTTGAGAATTTGAAAATTTTTGAAAGAAATTTGAGTGAAAAATTACTAACAATCGAAGAATAATTGAAGAAATCAACTTTACAATGCCACTCAAGTTTACAAGTAAGACCCCAAGGTCCAATAATAGAGGAAAACCAATTTTAGAAGTGAGAAAATAAAGAAAATGAAAGAAAATTCGGGATTTACTTACTAGGTATAGTTACTTGACGCCATTACCTCTAGTCGGCACCATCGGTGCCGAATGGACTGCCCAACAATTAGCTCCATCGGTGCCATTAGTACAAGATCATGCTGTAGAGAGAGGGATAGATCCAGTGCCAGTGGCGCTTTGATGATGCGATTGCGTCAAGGGTTTCTTGGCAAGCCAGCATTTAAGAGGGAAATTGTACTGAGTTTGGGCCACCTTCCAATGCCTACAATGCTTCCTAGCGCAATACGCCAAGGCTTCGGAAAGGCACCAGATGGATCATACTAGTAATACAAAATTTTAAAAACAGGACTTTTGGGCCCAAATAGAGCCTGATACACAGGAACCAAATATGCCAATTGCATGGAAATGAAAATCTAGACTCAACGGCACAGATGAAGTTCTGATATGAGGTCGTTTCGACAAAATGTTCACTAAAATCAACTTTATGCCAAATAACCAACCTTGGAACCGAGTATTGGAAATGAGCTTGGTTAATCTGAAGCCTAAACAAATAGATCACCTAATACAAACTTGATATTTCAAAGCTGATGATGCAACTAATTTTCAATCCAAGGCTCCGATCATAAAAAGACCATCCAAGCTACACTTATGAAACTTAAAACACATCTATCACGTAAAATGAGATAAAATCAAAAACCAAGGCTCCTAAACCTGAATCAAGAGTCCATCTTGACCAAAATCCACATTATAGAGCTAAAGGAATTGTTAGAATTTAATTTCGAGTTTGTTTTCATATAGTGTTGACTGAAGTTGCTGATTTCAATAGTTAAGGCTCTAAAATAAGAAAACAGGCATAATGACCAAATGAACGACCTAGGAACCAAACCACCAATCCTGATAAGTCATAACTGACTTAGCGCCACTATAGGAAAGCTCTAAGATGTAAGAAAATATAAAAATGCAAAAATATATGTAAAGGTCATTATATAAAATTCCAAAATCTGGTAAACTGGTAGAGTGATAGGTACATTTTTCTTTGGAAATACAAAAGGACAAATCACAAAGATAAAAAAAAAAAAGATAAAATAGGTTCCGGTATCAAGAAACCCTCATCTACCTCTGAACATAGAAATTGAACCTAAAATCACAATCAACATCGAGTTGCCATTCTAGGATTTGCGCCATAAAATACAGAAGTGTAGTATGAGTACAAAAAACCTGAAGTAATTGGGTACCTATTTGGCATCATAGGCCGAGTATGAGCATACAAGAAATAAAAATAGTAAATAAGCAGATAATAAAACAAAAGTGACAGAAATCAAACAAGTAGAGAAAAATACTGAATAACTAGCTAAACAGGACATAGCAGGTATACAGTCCTAAAATCTAGCAAACAGTTGTTAGAGATTCAAGCAAAAAGGAATAGAAATGTAACTGAATCTATGATCTACTAACAAGCGAATATAAGATAAAAAAGATATGACAGTATACCAGCAAGCTTAATAATAGTATAGAAAGGACGGAAGTCTAATACAACATAATCATGAATAGTACAAGGAAAGAAGGAAAGCCCAAGGATAAATAACCAATGACTAGTATAAGGATGCAAAATAAGAAAGTAAGTAAAATGCAATCATAATGAGCGCCCACACATCTAAGGGATAGAAACAAATGAAAACAAACCCTCTGGCCGCCCATACAATTGGAGAGTACAAATAGTAAATAACAAACAACAAATAAGGGTAGAACCATGTAGAATGAAATGATATAATGCTAGTTAAAAACTTGTATGCTCTTACTTTAGTACCCATAGCTCAAGCAGGCAAGATCCTGTAATAACCCTCATAGCCATTTATGATAAATACGTGAATTTTTGCATTCCAAAGCATTTTGGTAGTTACCCCAAGTCATTTATGACTTTCTGGGAATGACAATTTGGATCCCTGGTGACTCAATCAAGAAATATCTCAAATTCCCTATTTTAGAGCCTAAAACTAGGTACTCATTAACCAAAGTCAACTTTTCTTCAAAATAATCTCTTAATTTAATTTTGGCATTTTCATTAGCTCCGAAATACCAAACAAAGTCAAGATTGACCTTAAGCTTGTGTTTTGGAGGTTTCGTTTGCAAGCTATGTGAAATTGTGGATTTTATTTAAATTTATGGCCAAAAGTGGAACTTGAGTGGTAATTCGATGTTCAAAGTATCAGATTGGAATTCTGACGCTTCCGTTGAGTTTAGAATGTTGTTTCCATGTTATGAACACATATGGTTTATTAAAATTAGTCTCTGTTTGAATCTCAAACCCTCAGAAAGAAATTTTAAAAGTTGCAGAATTTGACCTGCAGTTGGTGCAGGTCAAGGCTCTCTACGCGATCACGGGGCCCATACATGGGATCAGGATGAACAAGGAAATTATCCCTACATGATCGTATACTTCTCCACACGATCATGATGAAGCAGAAAATTGCTCAACTCGATCGCGGGCAGTCTCACGCTATCGCGAAGGCCAATTTAACTGCAATTTAATTAAGTTCCAGCTGTGATTCCTTTTCATGTTTACAAAACCAAAAATATGATTCTACTCCGTTCCAAAGATAAAACCCTTCTCAAACACCATTCAAGGCCAAAGAAGTTATTATCAACATTCTTCAACGATCTCTACGTGAAATTAGGTGAGTTTTCCTTCTCTTCTTCTTCCTTATGTCTTAGTTTTCCTCCATTAATGGCTAAAATTATGAAGTTAACGAAATCATCCTATCACTTGATTATTTTCATATAATTCTTCTTAGTTTGATATACATTGCTCCTAGGATCATTAACTCCTCATAATTTCAACGTCTTAATTGTAAAGATTGAACCTTTAAACCATTTTGGTTCTGTCCGGGATGATTCGAAGCCCTTCCCACGTTTTCATTGTGCTCAAACTTGGAGCAAAGGTTCCTGGGAGCGTTGGAAACTCCATGGTGAAATTTGTTTGCAGTTTCGACAAGCGGGTCCCGCAAGCCCGCTTTAGACTCGATCTTGGGCCCAATCTAAAATTCATAAGAAATTACACTGTTAGACTCATATTAACATATAGAATTCATTAATGCAAGTTTTAATCAATCATAGATCATTTGATATCAGTCAGAGTATAATTCAGGATATTGCAAAGCTTTGTCGTCGGACAACAAGTAGGCTCCGTGGGGCTATCTCTAGATATATAGCTTTAATAATTGTACTAAATATCATCCTTGGGTTGGGTAGCTAGGTTGTGTAGTACCCTTGTACCGTTCCTTCATCCGTTCTATGTTGATAATGATATGTTGGCACCCGAGTGATATAGGCGAGACTTAGCAATTTATTATAGAGACCCGTGCAGGGTATAGGATGTAGATATCTTATGTTTATTTGTTATTTATATGTGTTATTGACATGTTGTGCATTCATGACATGAGAGGCCGAGCCTAAGGCTCCGATGAGAGTATATTGGGGCTGGGCTAGTATCACCACTTGATTTTGAGCCACGGAAGCTAAAGAAAGATCTTGATAATAATAATGATGATTCACAATATGAATTGAGAAACCGAAATACTTAATGGTAATACAAAAAATTGGCTTTTTACTGATTTATACTCAACATGGAGTCGAGCACCCAGTAACACTATTTTTACATGTTTTAGTCTAGGCATTTCCTCCTAGCACCGAGGAAAAATATCATTTACTTAATTAATGCTGGCACTTAAGTCCGACCCAGAATCGATAATGAATACAGCGCTGGGACTTGAGTCTGTCACGTACTCCAGTGAGTATAGCTTTTGACACTTGTGGAATTACTAGTTATGGATACATAGTGATACCCGATTTATTGATGGTTATGATCATATATAATGATATACAGGCTTGTTCTTGAGTTGGGATTGATGGTACGATTGATATTTGGCACGATACGCCAGACTATTTTATATGGGTACTAGATGCTAGACTATTGAGACCCTTGAGGATCTTTGATTTAGGATGTAAGCATATAACGACGTTAGAGTTGTACGTGGTAATGCACCCCCATGGACCTGCCTCTGGGCTTTTATGCGACACAGAGGGGGGTATGTAGAGTATGAGGGATAACATAGACCGGGAACTTTTAGGGTAGCCTTCCATGGGTTCTGCCTGCTGGACTTATGGGTACTAGAGAAGATACATACAAAGGATGGTTACTTCATGCATTGTGTTTACTTTCCGCACTTGTTTCTTCAGTGTACCCTGGTTGAGATGTAAAGCCTACGGTGAGCGTGTTTCTATTGGTGTATGCTGCACTTCTTTTTGGGGGACTTGTCATCGTTTAATTGCTTAACTTTATTGTTCATATTACTGCTTATCTGTTATTATTGGTGACTTGCTGCTTCACCTTATGTGGGATTAGTGTTTATTACTTATGTTCATTCAATTATCCTTTCACTTGAGGTTACCGATATACCGACCATATTCTATCCTTATCTTGCTTGATTCCCATTTGTTTCGTACTTGAGTTGCTAGTTCCAGTATTGTACTATTTGTTTCTGTTCCCCTTTTTCTTATACTCTGTTATTTACTGCTTTTATTATTATATGCAATCAGTGGGCCCTCGAAGCTTACTGAGTACGGGTTGCTTCGGCGACTTGTACTCATACTACATTTGCACTTGTGCAGATCCGAGTATAGGTTTCCGTTCATGACACACAGATCGTTGTTCAGGGGATCTATTGGCTAGCACTAAGGGTCGGGGACTCCATTGTTCGCACTGAAGGTCGGGGACTCTA
>JBDJHY010265754.1:0-10435 GCA_039654485.1 Withania somnifera
TCGAGAACACAACCATCAGTTCTGGTAAGTCAAAAATGACTTAAGCCACTATAGGAAAGATATAGAGTGCAAGAAAAGGAAAATTGTGAAAATAACCTGAAGGGTCATTACAACATCCACTACTAAAAAGGGCTTCTATCCACGAAATTCAGAACAAGTTAATACCTCAAGGCTCGAGAATATTCGGATACTGAGACCTCAACTTACTCTTGATCTCCTAGGTGGCCTCCTCCATAGGACGTTCTCTCCTTTGTAGTTTAACCATCTGAATCTCAAGAGATCTCAACTGCCTCACCTTTCTAGCCAAAACCAAAACTCTCCTCAATAAATGAAAGACCCTTGTCAACCTGAAACAAATCATATCGAAGTACATGAGACTCATTAAGAACATACAATCTCAACATAGAAATATGAAACACTGAATACACAATTAAAAAATAGGAGGCAAGGCTAACTTATATACAACACTACCAATTAAATCAAGAATTTCAAAAGGGCCTATATACATGGGACTAAGATTTCCCCTCTTTTCAAACCTCATCATGCCCTCATGGGTGATACCCACAAGAATAATGTATCACTCATACAAAAATTCAAGGTACAACGAGGCAGTCTAAATAGTTTTTCCTCCTATTATGGGCATCCTGAAGTCTATCCTGAATCTATCAAGCCGTATCTAGCGTATCTCTAAGTAGATAAGTACTCTCCAAATCTGGTCTAAAATTTATCAAACCAACCAACAGGTGAACGCTATAGCCTACCATACAAAGCCTCAAATAGAGCAGTCTAAATTCTAGAACTGTAGCTATTGTTATATAAAACTATGTCAATGCCAAATACTGATACCCTAGAACCTCCAAAATTAAGAAAACATGCTCTCAATATGTCCTCCAGGACCTAAATGGTCCTCTCTAAATGACCGTCTATCTGGGGGTGAAAAGTTCTTCTCAAATGAACCTCAGTTCCCATACCATGATGAACCTCTCTTCAAATCTAGAAAGTGAACTGAGTACCACGATAAGAGATAATAGAAACTGGTATGCCATGATATCGAACCACCTGCTGAAGATAAAAGGAGGCTAACTTATCCACACAATAATCTGTATGAACAGGAATAGAGTGTGCGAACTTAGAAATCCATTACCACTTCCACTTGAATTGTAGCTATGAGGAGTTCGAGGGTAGCCTGAAATAAGATCCATAGTAATCCATTACCACTTCCACTTTTGAATGTGGAGCCTCTACATATATCTTCCCAGTATCTAGTGCTCAAATTTGACCTGCTAGAAGTTCAAGAACCTAGAAACAAAATCATAAATATCTCTCTTCATACGTCCCACTAATAAATCTATCTTAAGTCTCGATACAACTTAGTCATACCAAGATGGGTGGAATAACAAAAACTGTGGGCCTCACGAAGAACTAACTAAATTAAATCATCATCTATGGGTACACAAATCCATCTCCCAAATCTCAAAGCACCATCTAAACCCAATGTAGCCTTATGAGGCTCATGACGCAACAACCGATCATGAATATCAACAAAAACTAGATCCTCAAAATGAAGCTACTGGATCTGATTAATGAAGGAAGAACGAGCCTCAATACAAGAAAGAATGCTCCCTAAATATGAAGTTTCAAGTTTGACCAAATGACTATCCAAAGACTGAACATTCAATGCTAACGTCTCTCAACAATTGACAAGGCTTTCAAATTTCCCATACTCACTGCCTTCTGGCTCAAGGCATCTGCTACCATGTTTTCCTTACCCATATGGTACAAGTTATAAATATCATAGTCCTTTGGCAACTCGATCAATATACGTTGGCCTCTGACTTATAATTTACAAAATTCTACGATGATTGGTGAATATCTCATAATGAGCTCTATAAAGATAGAAGAGCCAAATATTGAGTGCAAAAACTACAGCTGCCAACTCCAAATCATGGATGGGGTAGTTACACTGATGAACCTTAAGTTTTCTAGAAGAATAATCACACGAGCTTTCTACATCAAAACGCATTCCAACCAACACCAGAAGCATCATAATAGACATAGAAACTCTAACCCTCAAAACGTCAATGTCAACACAAGAGTAGAAGTCAAGATAGTCTTTAGCCTCTGAAAGGATGTCTAACACTCATTAGAACATTGGAAAGGAACATCCTTTCTAGTCAATCTAGTCATCCGAGCTGCTATAGAAGAGAATCCCTCAACAAAATAGTGGTAATATCCAACAAGTCTAATTAAACTACACAACTCGGTAGGAATAGTTGGTTTTGGCCAATCACGAACATCTGCAATCTTATTCGAATCCATACTAATACCCTTCTTGGACACCACCTTTCCAAGAATTAAAACTGTGACAAGACAAAACTCATACTTGGAGAACTTGGAAAAAAGTGATGATCTCGCAAAGTCTGAACCACAACCCTCAAATAGCTCTTATGATCCTCTCTACTCTTATAGTACACCAAGATGTCATTGACGAATACAATGACAAAAGAGTCAAGATAGGGACTGAACATACTGTTCATCAAATACATAAAGGTTGCGGGTGCATTAGTCAATCCAAAATACATCACAAGGAGCTCATAGTGTCATATTGAGTCATAAAGGTTGTCTTTGGGATATCCTCAGTCCAAATCCACATCTAATAGTAACTCAACCCCAAATTAATCTTAGAAAATATAGTAAAACCCTAAAGCTTGTCAAACAAGTCATCAATATGTGGCATAGGATACTTTTTTTTCCCTATAACAGCATTAAGAAACAGGTAGTCGATAAATATACGCATAGAGCCATCTTTGTTATTTACAAACAGAACTGGAGCACCTCAGGGTGAAACATTAAATCCCTTATCTAAAAAATCTTAAAGATGAGTCTTGAGCTCTCTCTTCTTAGTAGGTTCTATACGATCGGGAGAAATAGCAATGGGCTTGGTTCCTTGCTCTAACGCAGTGCTAAAATCAATGTTTCTATTAGGTGGTAGGCTAGTGAGGTTGTTCAGAAATACATCAAGTTACTCACTGACAATAGGTACTAACTCAAGGGTCGTAGAATCAACACTAACATTTATAACATGAGTAAGGTATGTCAAACAACCATGATATATTAAGAGACTAGCCTGAATGTAAGAAAAAATCCACGTCAATGTACGACTAACAAAACCCTTCCACACGACTAGGGGTATAGTAGGCATATCTAAGGTCATGGTCTTGGCATAACAATCTATAAGTACTCTATGAGAGGACAACCAATCCATACCCAGTATCATATGTAAATCAATCATATCTAGCAATATCAAATCAACCCAAGTCTTAATGTCCCAAATAGTCACAGAATAGGATATCAATATAGGATCCACTACTAAATAATCATATACTAGGGCAGAGACAATTAATGGCACAATCAAGGTCTAACTAACTATACTCAAACATAGAGAATAATAAGATAACACATAGGATAAAGTAAAGTAAGGATCAAACAAAGACAAACCGAGATGATAACACATAAAAATAATAGTTATCACAATAGCATAAGAGGAATCTACCTCAGTTCTACTTGTCACAACATAAAATAACAATGATCACTGCCAAGACCTCAATCACGGCTGCCACCTCTACCACACTTAGGAGAAACATGGTTTGGATCACCACCACCCCTGCCTTGATGTAGCAAGGCTCTAACCTGCTTAGCTGGAATCAGAGCTGGCGTAAAAGGAGGCTAAGCTACAATCTAAAATGAACCAGTCTGAGGAAAATCTCTAAAAAAATGGCTCATACCACCACAAGATTAATCTGCAACCATTAGAATCATCTAATGAGAGGAATCTAAAAAACTAGAATGTCCACCATGGTTCGATGAACCCTTCTTTTGCTGGCTTGAAGGCTGACTCTCATAACTCTAAGATCCACTGTCAGAAGCCTTAATAAAAGACTGAAGAGGATGACTAGACTTCACTTGTTGAACATGCCGAGGTGGGGTCCTACCAAAAGAACTAGTTCCTCGCCTACCATATCTCAATCTACGGAAGTAACCCTAATGACCAAGTCCTTTTCTCCTCTTGGACTCTCCCACTACAAGCCAAGCTAACTTCAAAATAGCTTGAAAAGATGACCTGGTAGCAAATACAACCTCACCAGTCTGACGAATATGTAGATATCACCCATGAAAAAAATGACAAAGTATCTCTATCTCAGTTGAGATATAGCTAGCACCATTGGCATACAGCCTATGAAATACTACATCATACTCAGCGATAGAAATAGAATCCTACTCAAGTCTAAAACACGACTCCCTCCTATGATCCTACTCTGACTGAGGGATGTACCTCTCAAGTAATGTATCACAAAATAAGGTACAAGTAAGAGAGATGGATTCAACTGACCAAGTAAAATAATAAGATCTCTACCACTCCTTCGTAAGACTACCCATTTGATAAACCGTGAAGTCAACAACATGAGAATAAAGCAAACCAAGGTTATGCAACCCCTCCTAGCATCTTTCAATAAAATCTATTGGGTCCACACCTAGAAAACTAGAGTATCTAAGAGGAATCAACCTCAAAAATCTTCCCAAACACTTCTGATCTGAGTCAGGCATAGGAGGGTGAGAAAAAATAGGAGGAATAACTGACGGAGCAAGCACCGCTGATGGTTACAAGGAATAACTAGTTCTATAGTCACCTGAATTGGATAAGCTGAGACTGATGGTGGAACACCCAATCTATAAACACTAGGTGTCAGGGGCACCCCTAAACCATGAGTACTCGGTGCTAGAAGTGTAGTGAACTAAAGGAAACTAGGGTTGTAGTCTGTACCCCCACTGTTGACTGTTCTGACATATGCAATAAATGTATAAATAACCCTTCTCTGTATGAGCTCAAAGATAGAACTGATGTAGAAATAGGAGAGAACGAAATAGATCCATGTACCTTTTTTTGCTGCTGAAGTAGTGCATGCTCAGTCTCAATCCCAATACCTCTAACTTGCAAAGCAGTTCTACATGGAGTAATAACACTGGCACGAGCACCACCTTGGACCTTACGACTCTTTTCTAGTGTTCTTATTAGTGGTGTAACAGGTGCATCATCCCCTGATATTACCAACGAATAAGAACAAATGCAATTTTTTAGAAACCATCTACAATACATGTTCAATATGGAAGTGAAAAGAAGATAATTTCTTACAAATTTCTTATAGACTCTTGAAGATTACATCTGGACGTCTCCTCTTCAGACTCGCAAAACTCTACTAGACACTGGCTCATCCACCAGGGGTATCAACGAACTAGATCTTTAATACCACTTTATCATGACCCAATTTCTTAGGTCATGAGGGAACATACCTTCCACCATAGGAGAACCACCTTATAAGTACACAGAAAGAATAGTGATCTAAGTGCAAAAGACAATATATAAATAAGGGACAGGGATAAATGAAAGTTTATAATAAGTCAAAATAAATCCAAAACATGATATCTGAATACATGAGACACTAAAATACGCGTATAAATTCTGAGATGGAAATACAATTTCTTTCTTGGTACAACAACAAATTATTGATAATATGAAAGATAAAATATCAGCCTTGAATACCAAGAACATTCCTCTACCTCAACAAAGGAATCAAGGCTCGATCAAGAATTACTGTTGACAACTCATACTAGGATCTGCACCAAAAGATGTAGAATGAATGAGTACCAAAACAAAGGGCACCTAGTAGGTTAGGTCAACTGGAAATATATAAGAATTAAAGGCAATAAATAAACAAATAAAAGATACAAGTCATGGAGATCAACCAATAGAGCATATAATAAAGCTAATGAATAGGATAAGACAAGTAAATATCCTAAGTGTCTAGCCACCAAAGAGGAAGCTTCAGGTAAAATGAGAAGAGAACATACTTGAATCTACACTCAAATATCAATAAAAGAACTTAATAATACATATGGTGGTATAACTGTAACCTCAAGTAAATGGAAGATGAGAACAACTAACAATAGGTATATCACTAAAGAGGATCACGCTAGCGAAGCCAAAAATTATACTATAACTCATGGAAACAAACAAAACAGTAATAAGTAAATATGAATCTCCCTGACACCCCATAATACCGAGAGACAAAAATAAGTAAATCTTACCTGTTGGCCACCCATACAACCAAAAGGTACAACAAACAAAGACAAGTATGGAAGTAAACACAACCATAAATGCAAGTAGTATTAAAACACGAGTGACTGCCTGAGCTTCCCCATATATAAATCAGTATAATCAATAGGCTTCCCCAAACCTAAGAAGTATAATCAATGGGATTCCCCAAACCTAAGAAGTACAATCAATGGGCTTCCCAAATCTTAAGAAGTACAATCAATGGGCTTTCCTAAACATGCATCAACATAATCAATGGACTTCCCCAAGCATGCTTCAATATAATCAATCGGATTCCCCAAGCATGCTTCAATATAATCTCAATAGATGATTGGACTTCCCTAATTTTGAAGCTGACATAAGTCAGCAATGTAGGTCGCTCGGGCTTCTTGAGTCTAATAATATTCCAAAAATAGTGGTTGAGTCAATATTATCTCATTAATTATCAAAAACTAGAAAAAACATCTCAAAATGCTTATTTAATCTCATAATACCAAAATGAGCCTAGAAGGACATGTAAGGTGTCAACATCAGTAACATCGGGATCTTAACCATGAAATAATTGAATCAATGCAATAAAACTAGTTGACAAGATACTATGCTTAACTACAAATACTATCATAGGCAAGTCTTACGGCCCTGCTCAAACTCAATATCTACTGCATGCATAACCATCCAAGTTGATGCACAGGACTCATGGACACTCCTAGTTACCTATCATCAATGTTACAAAGTCTATCAAGACAACTCAGGGTTGCAGGGTAACTATCATCGCAAATGCAACAACAATACATAGCCAAGAGAAGCGAACAAGGTCATGGGTCCCAACCTAGAAATCCTGAACCAAGGATATTTATCAATAACAATTATTCCCCATATAGACCCAATCTAAGATCTTAAGCATAGCATATCTTTCCTCTAAATACAATCACAAATATAACGTTGAATATTTTCAGACTGCTCCAAATCACCAGAAGTGTGCAAACAAACTCCAATGATCACTTAACTATAAAAGCATAATTTAGATGATAAAAGAAATCCAACGAGACCCATCAAGCTATGAAAATAGTCAGATGAAAAATGTGGATCAAAATGGGCTAACGGTCCCCGGAACCTGAAACTCCAACCAAAAGGTATCAAGATGTTCCCACATTGTGGGGAACTCATACCCAAAAATTGGAGCTAAGCTAAGCAAGAATCAATCTTGAAATCAAGGAATAAAATAAAGAAATTAACATTTAGAAGTTGGGGATTTTTGGGTGAAATTTGATGAAATAAATGTGGAAACTTACCAATAATCAAAGGAATATCGAAGACATTAAGTTTCCAAAGTCACCCATAAGCTTATTTAAAGAGCCAAGTATTTTAATGGATATTTATGAGCTTTTTGAAGTAGAGAAAAGGTGAAGAATGGTTGAAATTTTGAGATTTCAACCTTTTGTAGGAAGTAACAGCCTCTAGAACTGTCGGCACAAGTCAGATCAATCACGCTAAAGGGCCTAGTAATTTTTTAGCATTGATGGCACCTTAATAGAGCAATTGCTCTAAATGACGTAGGGGTTGATTCGGCGCCATCAGTGCTGGATGACGCGATCACTTTGATGGGCCCATTGAGTACTCAGTGTTGATAACGTGGTAGAGGCGCGATCATGCCAAATAGATTCTTGCTCATTTGGCGTGAACCATAACCCAATTGTGATGAGTAATTTCTTAGCTACACCATATTTGAAATCTGTACTATTTAAAGGGTAGATTTTGGATTTTTTGGCCCAAACGAAGTCTGATACCCATAAACCAAATATGCCAATTGCATGGAAATGATATTTTCAATCCAAAGGTATAGAAAAATTTAGATCCGAGGTTGTTTTGATAAAATTTTTACAATCAACACTTTGCCAACATTCCAAATTTCCAATAATAATTGAAATGAGCCAGGTTGGTCAAAACCCCAATCGAAAAACTCATCTAACCCAAATTCAAAATTTGAGATGACGGCGAAGTCAGATTTAAATTCAAGGCTTCGATTAAAATATGACTACTCAAGTTCCACCTAGGCAACATAAAACACATGAAATCGCGTAAACATAAAACCAAAGCTCCCTACAACGAATCAAGAGTCCATCTAGACCAAAATCCACATTCCAAAGCTAATAAAACTGTCAAATTTTAATTTTGAGTTTGTTTGTGCAGAATATTGGCTAAATTTAATGATTTCAAACTAAAGGTTATAAAATAGGAAAATAGATATAACGACCAAACGAAGGACCCAAGAATCGAACCACTGGATCTGATAAGTCACAAATGACTTATAACCACTGCAGGAAAGCTCTATGTGCCAAAAAATGCAAAATCACAAAAATGAATGAAAAGGTCATTACATAAACTCATCCTCTAACTATATTTCAATAATAAACAACCAAGATTTAATATAAAAATTGAAACATCTCTTAAGCTACACATGACTCAAATCTATCAAATACTACTCTACCATGAATTTTTCTACTCTCAACTTAGGTATCTTTCTACCAAGGATTTTAGGCCCTAAACCTTAATGTAATAATAGGATAGGTTGTTACAAGTGTACATCCCTGACGAGTACAATCAGTTTTTGGTCAATGATTTCTATGCTTCTCATGCAACAACTACGAATAACACATTGCTGAGGAGTACTCCAACAAGGAGTTTCCATTTAAGAGTTTACAAATTTGAGGGTCACCAATTGATATCTGAATGAAACCATATAACAAATTTTGTTTCAACCAAATTACTTGATACCACCTAGTATAGCCGAGCTTGTTTGTAGGATGAAAATTTAATAAAAGAACCAAATAGGCAATCTCAAAGAAGAAGAGGAGGCAGGTGGCATGTTTTACCTTTGTGATTACTAGATAATATCCTCAATGTCTTATAGATAAGGTGGTTGATATTAGAAAGGACTCATTGAGTTGGCCTACAAAATTCTAGTTGGATGTTGATCAACTAAGATTAATGTTGACCATTTGGATAACACTTTGACACTAGATAGGGAAATGATTATAGATGGGATCATAAGGAGGTTCTTAGTAAACTTTACTCACCTTATTATTTAGGAGACATTAGAGAAAGCTCTCCAATTAATTATAAGCCTACCATTATCATGTTTTATCTCTAAGATATGCAAAAAGGTTAGTACACCTATATTAATAAGAGTATATCAGTTTATTAAGACCTCTCATATCCAGAATATGGTAAAGATTTGAGATGAGTCTCTTAGAATCGGAAATAGAAAGGCATGATCTTTTACATTAAGTGGCACAGTGTTTGAGGAGATGCAAAAGTTTAGTCATCAGGTTGAGACCCCAATAAATACTTTAGTTACTATAGTAATGGTGGCTTCTATATAGTCTAATATACTAGCTATAGAGCTGGATACTTTTATTATTCCTACCACAAACCTAACCAGTACAATAGCATGTCCTCTAACCGCCACACCATCGTATGCATTCACCAAGGAAAATTTATGCTGATGGAGAATAATCTTAAATGGCTAAGCGTAAGTAGATTTATTAACATGACAACTGAATACATATGTTCAAAATCCATAGTTGCTATTGTTCCACTTCTATAGGAGTCATTCCAATTTCTCCAAGTCCATCTAAATGATATTAAGGACTAGGTAAATACGAGAGTGAGATCTATTTGAGCTCAGTAACACAATGATAGAGGAGTAGGTAAGGAAAAGCCTTTATTTGACCTATTACCGATGAACCTCTCTAAGATATAAGAAGAGAGTGTGCGATAAGATTTATAAGGAGAAGGGTTCCATGAAGGGTTCCGAAGATAAGCAACAGACATCTCCGCACCGATCTGTAGGATGCTACTATACATTGGTTTTGTACATTAAAACCGATGAACCTAAGCTCTAATACTAATTTGTCACGACCCAATTTTACGGATCATGATGGTACCTACTATACCACAAATAGGAGGACCAAACCCTGTAGTCCGAGGTCGATGTGGAGGACTACTACATTAAATGTGAAATTATAAAAAAAGTCAAGATAAAAATAATACTTTGCGAAAGTCTTAAAGAATAACATAATCTACCCAAAATCCGGTAGCAGCGTTTAACGAACCACTAAGTACAAAATGATAAAACTGAAGTAAGCATAGTATAAAGATGTCTCTAAAATAAAATGAAGATCAATAGAAACATAAGTTCGAAGAAAAGCAGGAACAAGCTAGATGCCAAGCTCACCCTAAATCTCCGATGTGAATAAGATCCGAATGAACAACTGTCTGTAT
>JBDJHY010265773.1:0-10434 GCA_039654485.1 Withania somnifera
ATCATCATTATCTAGCATTAATTTTATCATTAGGAATCCTACCAAAAAAAAAAAAAAAACATATTTTCTTGTTAAATCAAATAGACTATATGTTTGTTGCAGACACAAAATAAATTCCAATAAAAGTGTGTCTATTTAATAAAAGTAATTAATTGAATCTTTCTTCTTAAAATATTGTGAATAATTCATATTATTAAGAGTTACTAATATAGTATCTGTGGGATGCGCGAAAAATATTGAACATACAAAAATTATAATCTTAATTGCTTGATCGTACTTTAAAATTATATTATTTTAACAAAAGCACATATAGTAGTAGAAAATAATATAGATAAAGCGATGTAAGTGTCCCTTCTCTTAATATCAAGAGTTGTATGCAATAACAACATATCCAATGAAATTTCTCCAATTACGTCTGAGTAGGGTAGAGTGTACGCATACCTTACCACAACCTCAAGGAGATAGAAAGGATATTTTTGAAATATTTCAAGAGTTAGTAATCAATATTCATAATCCTTATGCACCACTATATGCACCAAAATTCATTAAAAATTTTTAAAGCAATGAATTTAGATACCACAGGAGTAGCCATTGAAATATCATATCTCGTTATGTTTTCGAGGCTTGAATTCATAAGTTTTTAGTCACGTATTAATAACTTTATCAATTACGTTAAGGCTTTTCTTTAAGAAAAAATTAGAATTAAGGTGTTCAGATTAGTTTGGGGTTTTTAAAGGATACCTGTCATCTCCGAGGAACAACATGCACTAGGTAACTCCGTTCATTTAGACTAGAACAGATGGTAGGAAATTGTCTGGTATTTTATTTTTACTAAGAATTAAATTTGAAACTTTATTGTATTCAACTCGCTTCGCTGAACATTAGGACATCAATGAATATAAAGTGATTATTAATTTGGAACAAATAAAATACTTAATTGAATTATATCATTATGAATTATGATGGAATAAATATGATTTCATGTATTTCTACGTATTATATTAGTTGTCATATTTTCTTTTCGCACACCCTTTAAAAAACATAATTAAAAAGTTTTTATTTTTTTTACTAATTTACCCATAACTCTTTTCAATATGATCAATATTGTTTACTTTTAAAACTTACTACTTTTTATGTTAATTTTATAAATTAATAAATATTTTGAGATGGACAATTTTAATTATAAAATAAATAATTTTTGTAAACGATCTTTTTAACAAAAAGAAAAAAGTGTAAAGCCACCGACAGCAGTAATAGCTTTGGCTTTTGTGTGGCATACAAATTATGAAACAAACAAGCAATAGTATATTACAAAAAAAATCAGTATAAAAAACACAAGATTTAACAAGGACGATTACAAGAGTATTAATATAGTGTTGAAGTACTATATGTAAAGATACGACATCTGGATCCAATTCAATTTCAAAAGTTAGCTCACGAGGAAAACATTGTACAAGTCTATGTAAGCAAACCGTTTATCTACTCCCCCAACCAATACAAGAGTTTTACCCGCTCCAACACCAATAAAGGAGTTTTACCCCTCTCTTAACACTATAGTAGTCTGAATTTGCCAGGAAGCAAACTAGTATCTGTATGAATATCTTTGGCAGCAAAAGTAAATAAATAGAAGAGTGGAAAAAAGGAATTTTTTTTTTTTGACAAAGCAAGATTGATTTGATTAGCTCACCTAAGGGTCGTTACAACGAAAGAATTTCAAATAGGTAAATTGGTTTGAAAAGACGAAGAAAAATATTCATCGCTTAGGTTTCTTAGTATCTATAGTTAAAATAGAATGAGGAGGTTAGAGAAGACAAATTGCCAATCTTTTTCTCATTTCGAAACAAAAAGAGCTAACTCAAACCCCTCTAGTAAAACAAGAATCCTAATTTGGGAAACCGAGGAGAAACATCAATCGTTTAGGTTTTCGACCAGCTAAGTTAAGATAGAATAGATCATCACATCTCGAGATCAAAGAAAGACAAATTCCCAATCTTTTCTTTCATATCGAGTGAGGAGCTAATTCAAACCCCTCCGGTAAAACAAGAACTGCAGATTGGACCCTTGAGATCAAGCTTTTTTAACTCCAAAAAATACGAGTAGCATAAGGAAAAAAAATAGGTAAGGAGATTACAAGGTGGGAAATCAAAATTAAGGTGAAAGTTGAGACAGTCAACCAACTGAGCTACTAAGATCACCTAGGTAGTGAAAGGGACAATGGGTGAAGAGATTAGTTGGTAGGAAATCGAAACCTCAACAATAACAAAAAATTTCAGACAGTCAACCAACTAACTGAGCTACTAACATTTCCTTCTGATCGACCTATGATCGTAAAAGAAAACACTATTATTAATACTCAATAATCAATACCCCCTTGTTTATTCCTTCTAACAAGTGCAAAATAGGCAAGCAGTGCACAAATAACAGCTACAAGATTCCCTTCTCTAACTAAAACCTTAACAACAAATCCCATAATCTCACCAGTCAACTTCTTCCCTTCCATAACCAAATCCCTTCTTCCTTTTCCTGCAAATGTTAACAAAACCAATACACTAATCCAAGTCACTATAGTAGCTGGAACAACAACAACCAAAGCTGCTACAATTGACAATACTCCAAAGGCAAGTCCTAATACCATAGATGCATATAGTGCTGATGATGAAGGGGATGCAGGGGTTATAGTTGATTCATACCAAGAAACTAATGAGTTGAGGAAGTTCCAAGAAAGTAAGAGGAGTATTGTGTAGACAGTGAGAAAGAGGAAGACCCATGTTCTTCTTTTGCTCATAAGGTTTAAGAGAAACATAGAAGAAGAGGAAGAGGTTAATTCTTGTTTAGTTTCAGCCATGGATTCTTGATTTTTTGATCTTTCTGTTTTTGCACCTTTACCTTTCTCTTTGGTTTCTATGTTGTTTTGTTGGTTGATGTGGTTTGTGGGATGTTTTTTGGGTCAATAGAGAGATGGTATAGGTATAACACACTTTACTAATCTAAGATAACTTGCTTTAAGGGTGTGTTTTGAAAGAAAAATATTTTTCAATTTTTACGTACTTGGTTTATTTGAATGTTTGAAAAATATTTTTCAAATTGATCTTTCTTTTTATTTTTCAAATTTAAGAACACGATTTTCCTACATAAACTAATAAAAATATTTTTTGAAACTCTCTTTCAACCCCACTGCTCCCTTGACCTGACCAAAGTCCGATCCGACCTTAGCTCGAGATACAACTCCTGATCCCAACCAAAATTGACTCAACTCTCGAGCCAGGGTCGGAGTCAAGGTTGAGTCTCGAGTTAGAGTCGGATCCCGACCGAGATCAGTATATCAAGTCGGGTATCAAGTCGAGGTTTCGAGTCGCAATCGGGAGTCGAGTTTCGGATTGAGCTCGGGAGTGGGCCTTTAACCGAGAGTCGGCTTTCGAGAGTCGGGAGTTAGGCTCCGAATCAGGGTTGGGAGTCGAGTCTCGGGTCTTCGAACCTTGGGCTCGAGTTGGGAGTGGAATCTCGGGTTGTGAATTGGCTTTCGAGTCGAGAGTTAGATCTCAAATTGGTATATAGATATGTCCTTTAAAGTATTCGAAATTGAGTAGATATGTCCTTTTTAAGGCACATAAGAGTCTTACTTTACTGGTTTATGTATGACAAATCACGAAGGTATATAATTAGTGATTAATTTTATTTAGTTATAAATTAATGATAACCAAAAATCATACATGTAATTAGCTTAAATTGAACTTATTGTATAATTAGCTTATAACAATTAGACACATAGTATTTGATTCATTGATTGGGGTTACTGTTTGAATCATGATATGACGCCTTGTTAATTTGCCCTTATTTATGTGAGGTGTTAATTTACCATAGTTAATTGTTAGTGAATAAAAATTATATATTAATTAATTAATGATTAAATGATCAAAACATACATGCCATCCAATACGCCTTAATATTCTGTTTGTAAGTTTAAACCTCCGTGGCCTCATTTTCGAAAACCACCTCTTTATCTCACTTTTTGAGGTAGTGTATGGATGAATCATCAATGATTTGCGTACATCCTATCCTTCTTTGACCTTAATCTGTGAGATTATACTGAGTATGTTGTTTGTTTGTTTATGAATAGTACCGTATAGCAAGGTAGGTACAAAATACTCATATTTTACCGAGATAGATTCAAAATTTTAAGTTTACATGTCGTGAACTATAATTTTTTTTGCTTAGCGAGTGCTAGATTGGTTATTTATATTGCATTATTAAGTAAATTTCTTATCACATATAGAATCTAAATCAAAACTATTAAGTTCTGTCCAATAACTTTGTAACTTAAGTATGGATCTGCCAAATTTTGATAGGCAAAAAAAGTAAGAGAGAAATGGGGTCTCTTTTGGAAACATTTACTTGTTACATTCAGTCTGTGTCTTTCATTTCTTTGGTTGTTGCCTAACTTTACACCCTGCCAGATTCCTTGCTCCAGTCCATTTCACAAGCCAACTTTATATACATTTTTTATTTAAGATTAAAAGATTTAACAACTCCCTTATTCTCTCAAACTAAAGATACTTCAATTGAAATAGAGGAAGAAATCAAGACAAACATTAGAATTAATTTTAATCACTTAACTAATAGTAATTGTAAGCAGCTGACAGACTTTTTTGTTTTTATGACCATGGTGTTTGGGCTAGCTTTCACACACCTTCCACCCGCAACAAGTTATCTGACGACTCTGTCCACCAAGGTTGGAACAAATGAAAAGAATCACCTAGTGCTTTTCACATGAGCTAGCTAAGAAAGGTATCATCAAACTACCCTTTGTAAAGGCAGGCGTTGAGTGAAATTCTTCTTGTTCTCTCTAGAATGGACGAGAAGATTAATCAAATATGAGCTGAATTCTCCCTAGGTGCTTGTGCTAATATTGCTATGTGAATCAGTAACCAAGCCATGGCTATTTCACCTCAAACTACAGATGGAGAAGGGTAACACTGCTAATAGTAGTAGAGTGAATAAAAATTCTCATCACAGTAGCAACATAGTGTTGTGTGTGTAGCTTTACCCCATCCTACTTTGTGCAAGTTGAGAGGTCCGCTCAAGTAAAGCATATTAAAATGTAGATTCAGAAAACAAATTTCCCACTGTAAAATGTGGTTCTATTACAGATTAAAAAAAGAGCTGAACCGAGGATAGCATAGTTTTGGAAGCCAACCAAATTGCAACCCTTTCTAGTATAATTATGATCAGTAACCTAAGACCAGAGATTCCTTATCTATAGGTGTTGAATATTTTTAAATCAATACATCCAATTTGACATTGACAATAGTTGGTTTCTAACATTCTGAGAATAGAATAAGGTTACATATTTGCATCCAAGTTGCAAATTTTGGTATTTGCTGATAAGTGTCCTGTATTTGCAAGTACATTAACTTTACCTCACACTTGCAGAAAAACAAATATTAACATGGCAGTTAGGCCAAACATCACAAATCATTGAGGGACCAAGTTTGCAGTATGAACCACAAACTTTACCAATAATATAATGTAATGGTTGATTCTATACAAAAAAAAACAAACACCATAGAATAGACAATCAAACATAAAGCAAACAACAACTGGATTTGTTTCTTGTAATAATAAAACTTTCATTGACTTTCCATCTTTCATTTCAAAGACAAACAAACTAACCCAGTACTCTAAAACACTTTATTCATCATAATCAAACCCACATTTCAACAATCTCATTGATTCTATTAGTAACAAAACTTTCATTCATCTTATCAAGATTTGAGCTACACTTAAATTTCAAAGGTAACACACAATACTGTACCCAAAACATTCCATTCATTAACACAAAGTATCAAACATTTTCAAGGCTAACAAATTGGATCATTTCTTATAATAATAAAGCTTTCGTTCATCTTATCAAGAGTAAGTTACTAAAATTCAAAGCAAACATAATACTAACACTGTACCTCCAAAGAAAAAAATTCATTTCATTGACACAAATTATCAAACACCTTCAGTGCACCCCACTTTTCTTCAACCTTGGTGAAGCTCTCACCACATTCCTAGTCACCGATCCACTCTCCTTATCACCAGTAGCACTCTTCACTCCCTTCTTCAACCTTGGGGAACCACTCACCACATTCGTAGCCACTAATCCACTCACCTTGTCACCAGTAGATGTACCTCTTGCTACATTCATAGTCACTGATCCACTCACCTTGTCACCAGTGTTACTCTTCACTCCCTTCTTCAATCTTTTCAATTTCTTCGAGATCCCACCACCACCACCCTCAGCAACTTTATCAAAATCATCATCCAATTTCCTCACTGGACCCCTTTTTTCTATTTTCTCCACAACCCCAACCTCCTCATCCTCATCAACCAACCTCATTTTCCTCTTCAAATTCAACGGCGCAGCAGGAGCAGCCGGAGATTGAGAAGCCCTTAACGACGAAAACCCATTTTTAACCACTTTCCCCTTGGTCTTTTTACCCATTTTTTCGCGTTCAGCGATCAATTTCTTGACATTCCCTTCAATACGTCCCTGTAAACGGAGACGTTTGAAGCTCAAACCACCCATTGACCAATGTGCTTCTTCAGCCCATGACATTAACGGATCCAAAACGGGTAACGGTGGATCGACCCGTTGTTCGCCATTCGGGTTTTCGTAAAATCTCGGCCTCGGTAAACTGCTACCATAGAATCTTCCTGGACCTAATGCTACAACCATGATGAAGATTTGAGAATTTGGGGATATTTTGTTCAAGGGTTATTGTAAGGTATATATAGTGTGAACTTTTGTAATGGCGGGAAAAAAACTAAAGGCGGGAAGATGATTTGGCGCCAAAAGATACACCTTCTGTTGTGGTTTTTTGGTTTTTTTTGTTTTCCCGCCATGTGCTCATCAGAGCCTGATTAAATTTAAATTTATACATATTAAGAAATAAAGTACTTTTTAATAAAAATAATTTTGTATTCAAAGAAACTCAAACTCAAAATCTCATTAAGAATAAAGAAATATTTACTATTACATCACAATTCTTGTTGGTAGCTACGAGGAAGAGAGGGTTTTTTGAGTTGTTGTTACAACAATTTTACCGCCAATTTGACCTGCGTTTTGTGTTTTTTTTTTTACTTCCTTTAAATTTTTTTTTTTATCTGACTGTTTCAAAAAAAAAAAAATATATATATATATATATATATATTAAAAATTATTATTTTATTCTCAATGAAATAATTTATAATAATATAAATATCTAAAAATAAGTTTAGACCAAAAGTTTTACAAAAAAAAAATTGTTAAATATTATGTTATATCAAACAATATCACGTCAAATGAAAAAAAGAAAGTACTTTGGAAATAAAATATGGACATTTGCACAAATGACCTTTTTTAAAATTTGGAAAAATGGCCTGTTTTGGGCAAATGATCTTTTTAGGACAATAGTTGTATTTTCCCCATTAGCCAAGTCAGTTAAATCTGATTTTTTTTCGAGAGGCAAAACAGTTAAGCTCACGTTTGATCATAGATTTTAAAATTTTTATGTTATAAATTTAGACATATATTTTACTCAAAAAAATTGATATTTTGTGATTGAAAGTTCTAAAAGCTAGAAAACCTGAAAATAATTGAAGATAAAATTTTCAAAATTTACTCAAATCTCATGATCAAACAGATTTTAAAAGACAAATCATTAATATTTTTATTCAAAATTTGTGATCAAATGCTAGTGCAAATTTGTCCATATAAAGAATCATTCAAATCCGTTCGCAACTCCTAAATATCTGGGCATAACTTAGGAGATATTATGACATGCAAATAGAAACTTATGTCACTAGAAAAAAGTTATTTGCCCTAAAGATAAAAAAGTAAAGATTAACATGAAATAGGGGTAAAAATACAAATTACCTGAATTTATCCATAATAGAATTATTCAAACATTACTATCGCAACCCCTAAACGAACGAGGCATAACTTATGACATATTATGATACGTAATATAACAAAATGACCTCTTTACTCTCACACAACATGAATTCAGAGGCGGATGCAGCATGCTGGGCTTATCTACACCCAATATGTACACAAAACTTTAAAATACGACGACTTACAAACTAAGAACTTTAAAACATGAACTCACAAAGTTTAAATCCTGGATTCACTTCAGATAACATGATCCTTTTTGTCTTGTTCTACATAGCATGGTTCTCTGTCTTTCCAAATTACTTGAGAAATGATAGTGCAGCATCTCTTGCTTTTTCTGGTGTAGGAATTGTTGGTGTAATTGGCTCATACTCAGTTCTTTCCATTCTGCTACACATTGCTATTGTCTACAGGAGTGAAAGAGTGCAACTCTATATGGATTATACATTTTCCTTAAGTCACCATCAATGACTTGGTATGTCATTGACCTCCCTTCTTCCTCTTCCTCTATCTTTTCGATTGATTGCTTGACATAGTTGCTCAATGCTGCATAGAGAAGAGTTGTGAAATGTATTGTGAATCCAGTAACTAAAACGAGTTATGGGTTCAGTGGCAAGTCCAGAATTCATAAACTTCAAAATCTTGACTCCGCCTCTGATATTTGTAGTCCAACCCGCTCATTTGACACCCCTACTGCCTATAATAAACTTAATTTGTAAACAAAGTAATAGCTAAGGCTTATCGTCTAATGGTATTAATGAAAATCTTTCCAGGAGACATGAGATCAATCAATAAATATAAGCTCGATTTTTACTCTTCCCTTTCGATTTCCTTCTTCCTCTTATGTAAATACTTTAGAAAGAAAATTGGGATAGAAGGTGAAGTTTGTAAGAAAGCAACTATAGAAATCCTAGGAAAATATTCAACTACATTCGGTGTTTATACCAAATCAACTAGTTTACCTGTAGCCGTTAGTACAAATTAAAGTCAGAATACATATTACTCAACCATGATTTCTCTTAAAAAGAGCGTATGCAAGACAAATGTATTTCATTCAGTACTTAGTACCAACACAGAGTCGGATTCAGAATTTGAAGTTTATGAGTCACTATAGTGATCTCAAGTAATACTACAATAATAACTGGGTCCACCATCAAATATTTATATTTAGATATACTTAGTATATTTCTTAATATATATGTACTAATGCAGGGTCTGAACAAAAGCTATTGAATTCACATAAATCTGTAATCAAGTTTCTAAATTCGCCATTGCACAAAACACCAGATGCAAGTAAGTCTTTTACCGTAAATCTTTTATTGAAAACTTATCAGGGCCAAGCTGGAAATGCCTGAGATTGCCAGGTTCTCCTCCTCCTTGAATATATTCAGTCTTAGCAAGCATTTCTGGATTTATACTGCTGATTTTACCATTATCCCTGTATAGTTCCCATGCTTTTTCTGCTGAATGTTAAGCAAAATTTCACCTTTCATTCCTTTCATCTCTGTCCCAACTCTTTCTTTCTAACAAGTTCTATCAATAGACAGATGAGAGATAATACAAAAGATTATTTTAGTCTTAAGGAACAATAATTTATTCTTATTGGAAAAAGAAAAGGTAAAAGAGCTCAATTTTTTTGCTTGCCTACCAGCAACTTTTGGCAAGAATCTTCACATTTGGCATCCACCAAGTTTATACTTAGACAGGCACCAGATGCTAAATCTTCTCAACTATCTGTATCTAAAATACTAGTCCTTCCGTTTTAACTTGTTTGCCCTACTTTCCTTTTTCACTCCGTTTCAAGAAAATGTCTTTTTCCTTTTTTGGCAATTCTTTAATTCTAACTTTCCGCATGACATGTTTAAAACTACTCGATTAAAGGGGAAGGTTAGATAATGGACGACGATAAACCACCGCCCAGTAGTGCTCCTTGAGCTTGATTGGACTGTCCTATTTTTTAACTTTAAAGAAAGAGAGAAGTCGTCCTAATCTTCAATCTTCACTGTCTCCTATCCAACTAGGGGGAAATCTTTGAAGATGTAACAGCTCCAGTTTCACAATGGAAGCTTTCAGATATTATAATCAGGAAACTCAAAATTACAACAGAAATAGAACAACAATGGACTAGGAAAACAGGGAGAATTATTGAAGAAGATAACGAGGAGAGAGATGAGAAGCTTAGACTCCAAAAAATTGGATGAGAGATCTAGACATTTTTTTTCTCAACAATATTTGCATAACGCTCTTTTGCTCCCACAAGTCCCTATTTATCAACCTGGATCCCAAACATAGCCACTTAGTTGGATGTTGGATGCCTTGCAAATACTGGTTTAGACCCATTCATAACAACAATACCCTCGGCCCCAATAAGAACCTTGTAGTCAAGGTTCCAATAGTATAACCGTACATCAACAAGATCACTGTCAAAAGCCCGTATCTGAACATAATCAAAGAAGTTCCTCTGATGCAGTGAATCCTTGACATACTTTGCCACACTACATTGTTGTCAAAAGATTCTC
>JBDJHY010265784.1:0-10434 GCA_039654485.1 Withania somnifera
TTATCATATCTCTTTTAATATTCTTCCACATTTAGTATAGTAGTCCTCCATTTCGGCTACAGACTACAGGGTTTGGTTCTCCTACTGGTGGCATAGTAGGTGTCATCATGATCTGAAAAATTAGGTCGTGACAAGAACAAGAAATGGAAGAACGAAAGTCGTATGGGTTCACAAATACTCTGTGGCTAGAATTACATGTCATGTTCAGAAAAATGAACATGATGGAACCTACCTTCCCAACCCCATAGGTCAACCTAAATCACATTCTAAATAATATATTGTGAAAATTAATAACAATAAACAAGTAGAATAAGTCAGAATAACTAACATAATAAAACTAAAGGTATTAATCCAACTACATAACCTAAGAACTAGTTTACACTATCACAAGACACTAATGTAAGAGTTTATACAAAGAAAATAGTGGTCTCAACAAGTCTCTAGAAAGTAAAGACTCAAACAGTATAATAAAGAATTTGTGGCATTGATGGAAAAACAATCAGCTACATCAGACAGCTCAAGTGTTCCTGGATTGATAGGAGCAGAAGATCATGATGTTCGAGGCTCGATATCTGCACAACAGTGCAGAAAAGTAAGATTGAGTACTACAATAACGGTACTTAGTAACGTCCTTGGCTGGTTAACTATAAAAGGAAAACAAAAACCCCCTAATCTCCCAACCATTCCTCCAACAGTACTACAACCTGCAATAAGTATACTCAGTAGCCCAACAACAGTTTAAAGCAGATACAACAAATATGAGCAATAATCCAACTGTACAAGTCATACGATAGAAATAAAGTATCACGAAAGTCAATTCTAGCAACAACCAAAGTCATCAATAGGGATCTCAAGCCCCGAAACAACTCATCATGGATGACATCTCCTAAGTCATCGATAGTATCAAACATCAATCATTATAAACAGGTATCTAGTCAAGGACTTGACTGTACCTTTCAAGTGTATATATAGACACCTGCTCAGGACCTCAGATGCATCATTTCAATATCAAAGGTATCTGTTCAGAGCCTCAACTATTCCTTGTTTATGATATTATCACATTATACACCTAGTTAGAACCTCGGTTGTGTCTTTACAAGAATCTCAGTCAAGGCTCTATGGTCAACCAAATCAATTGAAACAAGTAAGATACTTTTATCAAGATATAGTTCAAGACTCATAATCAAGTTCGTCAATGAGTAATCATCACAAATCGACCATAGAAATTAAAAATAGATGTAATTTAGATTTAATACATAAAGTCCTCTTGGTAAGTTCTATAAGGAATAACCTTTTTCTTCCAATTTAGTCTCACAAACATCAATATCATGAATATTTTCATCAAAAAGTATATACTTAGGTCTCCGATCTTATTCAAGTTATCATTTTCAACATGTTTTTGAACCAACACTTTAAACTAATATTCAGGTAAGCTCATGGTTCAACAATGCAGGTATGCTCATTTCTCCCACTTATTCATTTCAAAATCGACATGATAGATAATACTAGTCCCAAAGTACTCATATCTTCCCAAGCCAAAAAGTCAATTAGAAAGCAATTGTTAATAGTTTATAAAAAGCCATTAAACCTCAACATGCCTTAGTTTGAAAGGATCAATATATTTACGCAATTCCCCTTCCAATTATCCCTCAACCATAGAAAATCTAGTGATCCAAACAAGAATTACAAGAAAACATTCACTAATCAACATCAAATTCAAGTATCTCAAGGTGTATACAAAAATTAGTTGGGCCCATGGAGTCAAGATTGAATTTTGATCATAAAATAATGTTACCCATCATTATGGCTTGTTAAATATTAAGTTTCATTGAAAATCCATTCCATTTCATTGCAAAATCTCAAGTTTTCATCATTTTGAAATTCCACATTTAACCCACTTTTTTAGACTTTAAATCCATGAAATTTCTATGTGAAATCATGTTAGAGTGACTTAGAATGAAGAAACAAGTTTAGGAAACTTAACCAATTGATTATCTTCGAAAATCCTTTATTATATCATTCCAAAATAGGGTTTTAAGAGGTTTCGTATGGAGAAAATAAGCTAAAATGCATTATACTTCTATTTTAAAATGTCCAGTCATTTCAGCACGTTCGCCATGATCGCGAAGATCAAAGTAAATAGTTCATCGCGAACACGATCTATGCCTCGCGAATGCGATGTTGAAGGAAAGTTTACCCATCCAGAACAAAACTTCCACGTCGCGAACACGATGAAGGAAAATATCACTCTTCATGAATGCAACCCATGTGTCATGGATGCGGAGAGGTGGGGGATTATGTCTCACAGCAAACAACAACAACAGTTAACAGTGAAAGAAAACACGACTTCAAAAGGCCCCTCTGGTTCGTTCAGAACCCCCTGACAACAAACTATGTATGTAAATCTGGACTCAACGGAATTATAAAATCACGTGTAGGAGGTCTCCATAACCAATACTCGTTAAGGGCTAATTTTTAATTAAAAATACCAAAATGATCAAAATACCCCCGGGGCTCATGGAAAATATAAAAGACCTCATTATACGTTAAATTCCACCTTTTGAATCCAATGGAACCATAGGATTTTTTATCTAATAACTCTAAGAACAAATGTCAATAGTCAATCAGTTCACTTAAAACTTTAAGTTTAGCCCGTCTAAATGCTCAAACTCACTATAGAAGGTCTAAAACAGGGAACAAGAGTATAACTAAACCAAACTCGATATTCCAAAGCTGACGAACTGACAGATTTCCAATACAAGGTCTAAAACTCTATATGACCCATATAATTTCTCATTTGAGCTTAAAAGCTCCAAAAACTCAAAATTTTCAAACTTTTTACATCAAAACACATCCCATACCCGAAACAACCATGTAACCACACTTAGTATGACATGACGGAGCTACTGGAAGGGGAAAATGGTCAAAATACTTGGATAACAATGACTTTTAGGGTGATTACATTACACAATTCCTTTACATTATAAAAAGAAATAAACAAGGGTCACATGCAAAACTTATACTCCTTCCGTTCCATTTTATGAGGCGTAATTACTATTTGTAGAGTTAAAAGATGATTTTTTTAAACATGAGTTTTCTAACATATTTTTAAAAGCTTTGAATTGTTAACTACTGTTACCTAATACTAGTGTTATTTAGATTTTAAATATGTAAAAATAATTCAAAAAAAATGAAGATTCTATGACCAAGTTTGACACAAAAAATTAGTTAACTTAACCCCAGTATGATGAATCAGGTTACATAAAATGAAATGGAGGAAGCAGCTATTTAAATATTGAAAAGCTAAAAATGCCTACCTGGAATATAGAAAAGAAGAATAATGCACAGAGCTTCAATTTCCTTTTTGGCTTAATCATCTGCTGCAACAATAACTGGCTACAAAATAATGTTGCCAGCTCCTTCAAAATAACCCTCTTGTAAAGACAACTACATACAATAAAACTCAATTATAGTTTGCTATTTACTTTATAACATGATTGACATGTTACATGTGATGGCTTTATACTTCAGTACCCGAGAGGACTTACCAGTTCAATCAAGTATTGTAACGAAGTAATGCAAGATTTTCTGATTTCCAATTGTCCTGAGAGACATTTGATAGATGCTAAATGTATAGATGCTAATTAAGGTACTAATACTTGAACTTGCAGATATCTACATAAGTGCATTTTACAAGTGGAATAAACAACCTGTTTGAAGGTTTACATACTACATTAATCTAAATTACACTATAAAATGAAAACTTACGTGTTCTTTGTGTAGTAGAAGAGGAAGACTCTGTTGAACCATGATATTGGTTGTCACAATAAATTAGAGCATTTCTATCATTTTTAGTATATTTACTTATACACCATTGGTTTCCTTACATACAAAATATTAGGCTCTAACTTAATTATTGTAATAGGCCTTAAAGAACCTCTTAGTATGGGCTCAAATTTTCTATATTTCTCACTCACATATAATGAAAGTGAGAGCTAAGTGTCTGTCACAACCTGATTTGTCGGATCATGATGGAACCTACTATACCACAGTAGGAGAACCAAGCCCGTAATCCGAAATTGAAGTGGAGGACTACTATATCAAATATGAAAAGTAAAAGTTTAAAATAGCAGTATATAAGTGAATAAAGTGAAAGTAATAAGAATCAAGATAAATGTCCAAAACCCAGTATTAGTGTAGTATGAACCACTAAGTACAGAACAAGGAATCAAAATTTCTAATATAACTGTATCTTCAAAAATACATGGAGATCAAAATAGAAATATTGATGCCGAAGAGAAACATAAAAAGTCGGATGCCAAGCTCACCCTGAATCTCTGTAGTACAATGTAATCTGCATGAACAATGATCTCTAATCACGGTCGGCACCTATACTCATATCTGCACATGTGTAAGTGTAATATGAGTACTGGTTGTCGAAGAAACCCGTACCCAGTAGGCTTCAAGGTCCCACTGAGCATATAAAATTAATAAAGAAGTAAATAACGAAGTACAATAAAGGGGGTCACAGAAGTAAATAGTACAATAAGGAAAGTTACCTACTCAAGAAAGAATTAAGTACAAGTTGACATATATCGCTAGCTAATCACATAACAGGATCTTAGGCAATGAAGGAAAACGTACCCGAAATCCACGCAATAGCATATGTGAATAATAATACAATGAACAAGAGTAAAAAGAAGACAAGAGGAGAATATGGATGGTATACCGGTAACCTCACATAAAAGACTAAATAAATGAATAATAGTATAAGTCAAAAATCCAACATATCATGAAATATAAATGTAATGCATATAAATGCTATCAAGTCCCCTAGATAGAAGTGCAACATACACACTCACCTGTAGGCATCACCATACTAGCAGGGGCACACTAAAGAAAACACGTGTAGAAAAGTAAATGCAAACACATAAAGTAACCAATCCTGTGTATGCTTCTCTCCGGTACCAGTAAGTCTAACAGGAAAAACCTATGGAAGGTTATTCTAAATATTTTTGGTATATCTCTCTCCGTCTTATACCCCTCTTCTCGTTATTGCATGAATGACCGAAAGCAAGGTCCATGGAGCTATATCACCATGTATGATCTCTAACTAAATAATAACCTCACATCCCAAATCATAGAGCCTCAAAGGTCTCAAAGTCTGTCATATCGTGCCTCATACCAATAGTGTCATACTCGACAAGTCATGGCATTGCATGCTTGTATATCATAGTATCACCAAAAGTCCTCAAAGGAATTGTATCATCAATGTCTCCATAATTGTCAAATATGATAAGTGTCAAAAAGTTATACTCACTGACGTGCGACAACAGACTCAAGTGCCAGCGGCTGTACTCACTGTTGAACGGAGTCGATCTCAAGTCCCAACATTTATTAGTCAAATGATATTTTCCAGTGTCAAGATGTAAATCCTAGACTAAATAGGTGAAAATATATTTACTGGGTGTTCGACACAATGCCGAGTCTAAAATAGTTAAAAAGGTTATTACTTATATTACTATGACAATATTACCATTTATTGATTTTTGTCATTATCCATTATTAAAATCAACCTCTAGCCCTCATGGCTCAATACTCAGGTGGTGATACTGACCCAGCCCCAATGCACTCTCATCAGAGCCATAGGCCCAATCTCTCGTGTCATGAATGCACAACATATCAACAAATATATATAAATATGTGATCATATAATAATAATTTCCTAAGCCCTAAACATGTATCATTGGACGACTACTAAGTCACAGGCACCATATATATATCAGATGCTAAAATCTAAATCTACAAGGGAACATAAGAAGGAACGATATGGGATCTCTATAACCACCTAGCTAACCAACCCACGAATGCTATTTAGTACAGTTATTAAAGCTATAAGCCTAGAGATAGCTCCACAGAGCCTACCAGTCATCCGATGATAAGGCGTTATAAGCTCATGAATAGTAATCTGACTGATAGCAAATGATCTCTAAATGATATGAAAATTGCATCAAAGTATTACATATGTCAATACGAGTTTTACGGTTTAATTTATGCTAAGTTCCCAATTGGGCCTAAAATTGGGCCTAAATTGGGTTTATGGGGCCCACTTATCGGAACTAAAAATAAACTTCGCCAAGGGATTTCCAAGGAACCCGTGCTCCCAAATTGGGCACAATTCAAGTGCAGGAAGTGCTCCAAAATAGCCTGGGTAGATTTGACTAAAATGGGGTAAAAGATGCAATTTTTATGAATTAAATGTTGGAATTTCGATATATTAACAACACTAGAAGAAAATATACTCCAGAAATGAAGAATTACGCAATAATATATGGATTATGGCATGATTAATCAACTCCATTAATTAGGGCCATTAATAGAGGAAATCAAGAAATTTAAGAATTAAAACGAAAAAGAAGTTACCCAAAATGCATAGAAATTGAAGAGCGACGATGAGGGGATTTTTCTTAGCCTCAGAACGATATTTGGGAGAATATTTTCACTCTAAACAAAAGCAAACGTAATTCTTTTTCTGAAATAATAAGTTGGGGTCATGTAGGGGTTTTTATATAACTGACAGGGAATTAACTCATCGCGATTGCATAACTTTACTACGCGATTATGTAGAGTACGGGAAAATAGGCATCATGATCACGTGCATCACCTATGAGACCGCGTAGAGTAGGATAGACATTGCTTCATCATGATCGTCTGAGCCATCCTCACCATCAGAAAGCACAATTAATTATTGAAGTGTGATTGAGTGAATCATGGACGTGATCGCGAAGAACAATTAATCCTGCAGCACTTGCAGGTTTTGAAAATAGATTTTAGAGAAGGAAAATGTTTCGAATTACCACTTAAAATACATTCAGAGTCTAATTTATGCAACAAACTATGCACGCACACCCAAAATATCATTTCGAACTCAACGGCGTAAATAAAATTGGAATCTAAGCTCATTTCAAATATATATTGACCAAGTCAATAAATAGGCTAAAATTAAATAATTTTTCACCAACACCTCGAAGATGCAACGAAAAATTTGGTAAATGAAACAATACCTCTCTTAGCCTAAATTCACTATTCCAGAGCTGACGGAAGATTTAGAAAACCATTCTGAAACTCTAAATACCAAAATACAACTCAAGCCGCAAGCTAGGCCGTAAACTTGACTAAAATGCACAAATGAGTACCAATTGCAAATGAAAATTCTGAAGCATGAACTTAAGGTCAATCTTGAATTTGTTTTGCATTTCAGAGCTAATGGTACTGTTGAAATTTAATTTCAAGCTGTCTTGAAGACAAGTTGTCTTTGGTCAATGAGTACTTCGTTTTAGGTTCTATACTAGGCTATTTGAAATATTTCTCAACTGAGCTGCCAGGAATCAGAACTATTGGTCCCAGCAAGTCATAAATGCTTGGGGAAGCTACTGAAATAATCTAGAATGCAAAATTTATGTATTTCTCATGAAAGTAATAATCAATACTAAAAGGACTTTCGTCCTCGAAAGTAATGTAAAAGCATGAAATAAATAAGAAGAGAAAGTACCTGATGTCTGAAACAGTTGTGGGTTTTGCTTCCAAAGTACCTGATGTCTGAAACAGTTGTGGGTTGTGCTTCCACATTTCACTCTAGATCTCCTAAGTTACTTCCTCGACCCGGTGGTGCCTCCGATGCACCCTAACCACTAGAATCTCCCTAAACCTTGATTTTCTAACATCCTTAGCCAAAATTCTCACATGCTCTTCAACAAAGGATAAATTTTCATCCAAATGCACTGAATCCTATCAAATGACATTCGACTCATCTAGAATATATCACCACAACATAGAAACATGAAATACCGGATGAACAGCTGAGAGCATAGGAGGTAAAGCCAACCTGTAGGCAACATCATCAACTCTTTTCAAAATATCATATGGCCTAATATACCTTGGACTATGCTTGCTCTGTCTACCAAATCTCATCATACCACGCATAAGAGACACTCATATAAATATACTATAACTAACTCTAAGCTCTAAGGCATGAAGCCTATGATCAACGTAGCTGTTCTGCATACTCTGCGCTGCCCTCAATCTATCCTGACTCAGCCAAACCTAATTTAAAAAAATCACATAACAAATCTGTAGAATGTACTGGCCTCGAAACCATCAAACCAACTAATAGGCAATCTACATCCCCTACATACAATGCCTCAAATAGTGCCATCTCAATGCTGGGCTATTATTATAGGCGAACTGACCAAAAGGTAGATGTTGATCCCAAGCACCACCAAAGTCAATCGCACAAGCCCTCAGCATATCCTCCAAGACTGAATAGTCTATTCATATTTATCATCGGTTTGCGGGTGAAATGTCATGCTCAAATGAACCTCGGTACCAAAGTTTTGCTGAACAAACCTATAAAACTACAAAGTGAACTGGGTGTCTCTATAAAAAATGATAGATATAGGAACACCATGCATCTAACCACCTCACGATATGGATTTGAGACAAACGCTCAGCATTATAAGAGGAGTGAGTAGAAAGGAAATCCGTTAACTTGGTCAGCCTGTCAACAATGACCCAAACCATATCAAAACCTCTGCCAGTCTGCGGCAACCCAGAACAAAGTCCATAATCACCTGCTCCCACTTCCAAGATGGAATAAGGAGTCTCTGCATCAAACCTACTGGTCGCCAATGCTTATACTTAACCTGCTAACAGTTTTAACATTTAGAAACATATTTTACAATATCCTATTTCATCCCCTTCGACCAATACAACTGTCATAATTCATGATACATCCTGGCTGCACCAGGATGAATAAAATACTTGGAACTATAAGCCTCACATAAAATAAATTATACTAACTCAACAATCTGAGGTACACAAATACGATAATCAAACTGAAGTGCAACCTCTAAATTAATAGAAGCCCTGTCGGCCTCTTCATCTAACACCCACCTGCGAAGAGCAACCAACCACTTATCTCCCAACTAATGCTGCCAAATCTAATCTATCAAGGAAGATTTAGCCTCAACACATGCTAACACATGTATGGGGTTTGACAGATCAAGTCTAACCATCCTATTAGCCAACGATTGCACTTCCACTACCAATGGCCTCTTGAAAACTAACAAGGCTTCTAGGCTACCTATACTGACCGATTTCCGTCTTAAGGCATCTGCCATAATGTTTGCCTTTCTTGGATAATAGAGAATGGACATATCATAGTCCTATAGTAGCTCAATCTACCTTCACTTCCTAGAATTTGACTCTTTTTGGCTCATAATATACTAAAGACTGCGATGGTCAGTAAAGATCTCACACTAGACCCCGTACAAATAATGCCTCCAAATCTTAAGAAAAAATACTACTGCCTCAAACTCTTAAGTCATGAGTGGGGTAGTTATGCTCATGAACCTTCAACTGCCTCGAATCATATGCAATACTCAACCGGACTCCAACCAAAACTCACACTTTGAGAGCTTAGCATAAAGCCTGTGTTCTCTTAGTGTTTACAGGATCAACCTTAAATGCTACACATGATCAGACTTGCTTCACGAATACACCAAGATGTAATTGATAAACACAACACCAACAAGTCCAGATAGGGCTTAAACACCTATGCATAAAGTCTATAAAAGTTGTTGGAGCATTAGTTAACCCAAAGGACATAATCAAAAACTCATAATGACCATAACGGGTCCTAAAAGATACCTTAGGTATATCTTCTGTTCGAATCCACAACTAATGGTAACCAGACCTCAAATTAATTTTAGAGAACACTACTGCTCCCTGAAGCTAATCAAACAAGTCATTAATTCTCGGCATAGGATCTTTATTTTTTACAGTAACTTTGTTCAGCTACTAATAATAAATACACATTCTCATAGTACTATCCTTCTAATTCACAAAAACAATCGAGGCACCCTAAGGTGACGCACTGGAATGGACAAAGCCTTTATCTAGTAAATCCTAGAGTTGAACCTTCTGCTCTCTCAACTCTGCAGGAGCCATGTGATATGGAGCAACAGAAATAGGCTTAGTGCCAGGCTAAATCAATAGAAAAATTAATATCCCACTCTGGTGGTAGGCGTCGTAAGTTGGTCAGGAATATATCAAACAGCTCAAAAATAACAGCAACAGACTCAGAAGTAGGAATGTTGACCTAAATATCACAAACCTATGTTAATTATGCATCTCCCTTCTAACCTTCTAGCCTTTAGAAAAGAAATAAAACTTGTCAGTGCACGACTACTAGAACCCTACCACACAACCGAAGATGAACCAGGTATTTCTAAGGTAATGGTCTTGGCATAGCAATCCGAAAATGCATGATGAAGAGACAACAAATCCTACCCAAAATAATATCAAAGTCCACCATGTCTAACAGCATTAGGTCAGCCTACGTGTCTAGTCCAACAAGAGAAATCATACACGATA
>JBDJHY010265806.1:0-10434 GCA_039654485.1 Withania somnifera
TCCTGGAAGATATGTTAAAGGCCTTTGTGTTAGATTTCGGAGGTTTATGGAACCCATATTCTGTGTTGGTAGAGTTCACGTAAAATACTAGATACCACTCTATCATTAAGATGACACTTTTTGAGTCATTGTATGGTAGGAAGTATAGGCTACATATTGGATGGTTTGATAAGTTCGAGGACATTTCTAGGGTATAGATTTTCTCAGAGATTCTCTTAACTAGGTTGATGACCGGGTCTGTCTACGGGTATATCTAATGTGTGGTATTGTGATATTTCATAGGATAAGAAATCTTAGCCCTAGGTATATTGGGATATTTGATATTCTTGAGAAAGTTAGTGATGTTGCCTAATGACTAGCCTTGCCTCTTACATATTCAACCATTTATCTATTATTTCATGTAGTGATGTTATATCGATATATTACAGGTGAGTCAAACGAGGTCTATTGAAATCTGATGCAGTTGAATGAGATCATGTCGTTCATTAAGGAGCCTGTTGCTATTTTAAGTAGAGGCATCATGCACATCATCTCTTGCTAATAGCGATGATCCAATACGTGCCATCTATGAAAGAGTAAGAAAGAACAAATAATATATGAAGATACCAACTATGATACATACTTGACATCGATATGAAAAGTAAATAAATTCCTAAAGATGTTACTGTAGCCTCCCAAAGATAGGATATGGACGTCATTGTCTCCAATCTGCAAGACTCTATTATACAATGGCTTGCGTACCGAGGATACTGATGAATCTCAAAGTGGTAGGGAAGCCTTCTTAGATTAAGTTCTTTTGTCAGTCCACACTTTGATTAGTGTTCTTCTCCATTTTTATCCTCTCCCATGGTGCAAGTTATCCACGGTAAATGTCCCTTTCTAGTTGTAAGTTAATTCTTGTAAATTCTTGATTTCTACTGGCTTGGATGATCACATTTGGTGTGTTGGACTACCTTTTACTCTGTAGTTGATTTCTCTCCTTTATCATGGACATTAATTATTATAAACTTTGTAACATTTTATATCTTTTATGTCTCCTTCTTCGGGCATTTTTTAGACTAATTCTCACTCGGATGATGCTTAATTTTGGATCTTTAGTTCCTGGTGTTCCCAAGAACTCTGTGGTGAAGTTTGTTTCTGGGTTTTGTTAGTTGGTCCTAAGTGCCCATTTTAGGACCGATTTTTAGCCAAAAATAGAGTTTAACATTAGTATAATGTTAGCTTATTATTGATGAGAAGGATCTTGTTTTATCAATTTTTAGTCTGTTCAAGGATGTTTGCATTAGACGAGTTGTTGTGTGCTGCTGTGCTGTTTTACAGACAATAGGTAGGCTCTTTAGGCTTACACTTGGTCATAACTTGTATAGTTAAGAGAAATAGCATCCATGGGATAGGATTATTAGGCTGACAATATGACCTTTGACGGCTTAATAGCTTCTACCTCATCTCTTTCTTTCTGATGAAGATCTTGTGATACGATTCCTTTGACCTAGTATTGATTTTTTGATGGTCGTAGGGTGTTTCTTTAAGTATATGATGCTGATGCGTGGGTTGGTTTTTTTGTTTTTTCCTTGGTTTGGGCTGGTTGTTGTGTGCTGCAGGTTGTAGCTTAGACTTAGCCTATGTAGGGCGTATGGTAGCTGTATATATGGCTTATGTTTATTCATTCGTAGAACTTAAGTTTCATGATGGTCAGCTTTTGAGAGTGCATATTGAGGATGGGGGCCCACGACCACTGATTTTTGAGATTATTTGGCCTTGGAGGACGATTTTTATATATTTATGGCTAAATGGATTAAAACTAGTATAAATAAGGTATTTTGAAAACTAATAATCTTTTAAGTCAGTTTTTTTACCTATTAGACCTGATAAGATCTTTCTCTACTGGTTTGGACTAGGTTTTACACCCTGGCACCAAGTACTACCACTTACTACTATTACTGGCACTTGAGTCTGACTGAGCTTCGACAGTGAGTTCAACCCTTTTCTATTATATCATTCTTATTGAGTTAAGACACTGATGACTAAGATATTGGGACATTGTGGAACTGAGTTGCAGAGAATCCATGCTACAGTGATACTGCTAAAACATGACACTTGATATCAATTTCAGATCTATCCTTATATGTTATATGTTAGTATATGGTTGGTACATCTCCATGGAACCTGTCTTCGGGCTACAAGTGATAGGAGGAGAGATATAGGTCGGTGTAGGAATATATGGTGTTTTTCGTTCCTTGGGTCCTGCCTACTTGACTTATGGGTACTAAAAGAGGAACGTACATAGGAAATACTATATCATTATGTTTGTATTTACTTTACTGCACTTATTTTTTATGATACCTTCGTTGGTATGGGACGTGAATGGGTGAGAAGGATTTGTGTTTACTTTTGCATTCTTATTATGGATTGGAAGGGTTTTATTTTATTTCGTACTTTATGTACTGCTAGTAGTAGTTGTAGTTTTTACGTTTTGATCATCTTCACATTCTGGGATTATTTGTGCATATTGGTACTAGTTGTATCTTCCTCTGAATCCTTAAAGTCGCCAGTACAACACCTGTTCCCATTAGTTTTATTTACTATCTATCTTGTCTTACTTTTCTATAATTATTATTGTACTGCTGCACAGAACCTGAGTATGTCTTTCTCTCCTTACTTGAGTTCTTGCTTTGTGATTTAGCTAGAGATAATTGTACATTATCTGTTTTCTTGCTTCTTCTTTAATAACTAGCTTCCTATGTCCTATTACTTGCTTTCATGACCTACTTTCTTTACATTCCTTTTATTTACGGTGATTATTATTTTTATGCGCCTAGTGGGCTCTTGAAGACTACTGGTATAAGTTTCTCCAATGAATTTTACTCATACTACAATTGCATTATTTTGTTGTAGATCTGAGTACTAGTAGCCCCTTCTGCCTTTGTAGTTAATGCCTCATTGTTGTTGCCTTTGGGAGATCAAGGTTAGCCTTGGACGTGTAGCTATACCTGCATCTCATCAACTTATGTATTTTTCTCTTTTGTATTCTAGAGATGATTCCTATATGGTATTTATGATACCTTATTCTCTATACCTTTTAATAGGCTCCTTATGTACTGATACCAGGTGTTGTGGAGTTTATTGACTACATTTTTTATTTTGTTTCTTCTCTATCTTGTCTTTTCTCTTTCTGCTTCTGCTTATTGTGATTGTGTGTTTCTGTATTAGCTATGTTAGGTCATTGCTTATGGCTCTGAACTATAGGGTTGGTTCGACTACCCATAGGATAGTAACTGCCATCATGATTTGGGAAATAGGGTCATGAAAGCTATAGGAAATCTCTAAGATGAAAGAAAATACGAAAACACAAAAATGACCATAAGGTTCATTACATCTTTATAGGTCAACTACGGATCGAAAGTCATAGACTCGTAGTGAATGGATTGAGAATCATCGGAAATTCATTTATGAATCATAGAAATATGAAATATATGATGCTCCGCTGACAATCTAGGTGAAAAGCTAACTCATAAGCTACCTCTCCAACATGTCTCAAAATATCAAATGGGCTACTGAATTTAGGACTATGCTTTACTTCTTCCCAAACCTTTTTACTCCCTTCATGGGTAATACCTTCAGTAAAACATGATAACCCTCCATAAACTTTAGGGATAAAATCCTCCTAACAGCATTACTCTTCTGTCTTCTCTAGGCTATCAAAAATAGACTTTAAATTACTTGGACCTACTTCATAGCATCATAAAGTTGATCAGTATCAAGTGTTATTACCTCAAATACATCAAACATATCAATTGGAGAACTACATCTCCTACCATATAATACCTAAAAAGGCACCATCTGATTGCTAGAGTGATAACTGTTGTTATAAGAAAATTCTTCCAAGGGTAAATGCTCATAATAATGGCCTCCAAAATAAATCATGCAGGCTCATATCATATCCTTCAAAACATGAAGCATCCTCTTGGACTAGCCATCGATCCAATAATGAAAAGCTGTACTCATATCAAACTGAATACCCAAACCATAAAGCTCACATAAAATGCAAATGAATAATAAACCATGGTTGAAGATGATATATAATGGAACACCATGCAATAAAGTAAATCTATGGTAACTTATCAGTTGTATAATGTACCTTGACCAAAATAAAAAGGGTAGACTTAGTCCAATAATCATTAAATAGAATAAAAACTGCCCATCGTCTTAGGTAGGCCTAATATAAATTCCATGTTGATCCACTCCCTCTTCTATGAAGGAATGGGTACCCTCTAACATACTTCACCGCATCTCTGGTGCTCAAACTAAACTAACTGACAGTTCATGCATCTAGCCATGAACTCAACTATATCCTTCTCATGCCACACCAGTAGTAGTGCTTGCTCAATCATGGTACATTTGTACTCCCTCCAGATGGATGGAATACATTAAACTATGTGCCTCCATCATGATCAAGACAGTTAATTCACCCACCTTAGGCACACAGATCCTGCTAACAATCCTTGAAACACCATCCGAGTAAATAAATTTATTCTTTTTCTCTCCCCATAATAATGTCTTTTATAAGGTGCAACTTTCATATTCAAACTACCCTTCTTTAATCTGATACATGACGGAAGAATGGGACTCTATAAAAGCAGGATACCATCTATCTGAAATCTGCAATAAAAAAAAGATGTTACCCAAACTTTGAACCTTCTTAGATAATGGTCACACTTCTGCTCGAATCTATGAAAGACTACCCATACTAGCTTATTTCATATTCAAAAAATCAGCTATCACATTAGCCTTACCCAGGTGGTATATCATAGTCATATAATAATTCATTAGACACTCAATCCACTAGTGCTGCCTAAAGTTCAAATCCCTCTAACTGAACATGTACTAAAGACTCCTATAATCTATGAATACCTTACAATGGGCCCATACAAGTAGCGGGTAAATAACTTCAACACAAATAAGATAGTTTCCAACTATAGATTCTGGGTAGAGTAATTCTTTTCATGGATCTTCAACTATCTATAAGCATAGGCAATAGCCTTATCCTTATGCATCAACACTCCACCAGAACTGACTGTAGATGCATCACAAAACATGGATAAAGGATTACCCTCAATAGGCAATGTCAAGACTAGGGCTGAGGTCAATAAGTCCTTCAGCTACTGGAACCTCTCCTCTCACTTGTGCAACTCCTGAAACACAATATTATTTTGCATTAATCGAGTAACAGGGCTTCAATAGAAGAAAACACCTGGAAAATCTATGATAGTAACCTTCCAAGCCAAGAAAACTGTGGATCTATGTATGGAAAGTATGCCTAGTCCAACCACAGACTACCTCAATCTTGGTCAGATCGACTATAATACATCTTTTAGATACCAGTGCCCCAAGAAAGTCACTTAGCTAAGTTAGAACTGGTAATTCAAAAACAAGGCATACAACTGCTCCTATCTCAACCATTGGAGCATAAACCTTTAGTGCTTTATATGTCCTGCCTCACTACTCGAGTAAACCAAGACGTCATCAATAAAGACAATAATTAATTATTCTAAATAAGGATGAAACACCTCGTTCATTAAATTTATGAACGTTTCACGAGAACTAGTCAACTTAAATGACATCACCAAGAATTCATAGTCACCAAGCAGGTCCTGAAGGATGTCTTAGGGACATCTGAAGACCTAATCATAAACTGATGGTAATCAACTCTCAAGTCGATCTTAAAAAATATAGAGGCCCCCATCAACTGGTCAAATAAATCATTTATTTGAGGAAATGGATACTAATTCTTAATACTAACCCTATTCAACTATCTATAGTCAATGCACATCTTTGTCAACCTATCTTTCTTCTTCAAAAATAGAATAGGAGCACCCCATAGTGATACACTTGGTCTAATGAATCCTTATCAAGAAAATAGTGCAACCTCTTCTTTAATTCTAGTAACTTTATTAGAGCCATACGATACAGAGGAATTGAAATGGGATTAGTAACCAACTCTAAATCAATAAAAAATCAATATATTAACTAAGGGGATCACCTAGAAGATTTATAAAGAAGAAATCGGGAAACTAAAAAATCATTGGTACAAAATCTAACGAAGGAGCATTAATGCTAGTATCTTCGATGAAAGCCAATTAAGAGAGATGCACTCTATCAATCAGTCTCTGGGCATAAAGGAAGGAGACCCTTCTACTTGGTTAGGAACCACTAGAACCCTTCAACTCAATCTTCGAAACACCATGCATATCTGGAGTAACTGTCTTGGAATAACAATCCAAGACTGCATGGTGAGATGAAAGAAAATCTATGCCTAGAATGATGTTGAAATCTACCATGTTAAGAATTATCAAGTCCACCCAAGTTCCATAACCCACCATTAAAATATCTCATACGTGGGTAGAAATATGCAATAGACCTATTAGGGGATCAATCACTTTATCAAACCTAGCAGCAAAATATGAAGACACATAGAAATATGTAGATCTAGGATAAAATAATATTGATGCATGTTGATGGCACACTAGGACGATACCTGTAATGACTTCATTTGAGGCTTAATCTGTAAGTATACTAGGGAAATTAATTTCTTTTACCACTACTAGAGGAAACAGCACCCCGATTTCCTCTCTATAAAACTATGGCCACACTATCATCCTCACTAAAAGTTCGACCACCTTTACTTGTATGTTCTTTGCCTCGACCTCCAGCAAAAGGTGTTGGTTCTATAGCAGGGTATTGTGCAATGGTCTAGGTCCCCCTATGACTCCTCAGTGGGTAAAATCTCTACAAATTTCATGGATATCCACATACATAATAAGATCTAGGCACTGAAGGATGCTAAGTCAAACTAGAAGAGCCTGAATAGCCTCCACGACCTGACTATCTCTTTTGATAACCCTAAGAAGACTAACCAAAAACATAAAAAATTTATCAACCTAGACGTCTACAAGGTTGTATGCACTAGTCTCTAAAAATGAAATTAACTACCACATCTAAATGAACCTCTGCCTCTAGATGATGTATCCAAGAATTAGCATGAAGTCCATACCTTATCTCTCTTATCCCCAAAAACCTATGTCTCTTTTAATTCTGCAACCTTTGTTTTCCCAACTATCTCTAGAAAATATTCCTCTTTATTTATTAATCTAAACATGGCCATATGAATTGTATATATTATCCCACGAACAAACCAATGGATCTTCTTAGTTGGGCCGGTAGGAAGTGAACCAACATATCTATATAATGCACAAATGAGTCTCATACTCTTCCAATATCATCTCACCCCAAGTCAAACTCTCAATTGATATCTATTCTCCTTTCTCATGCTCTAGGAAATGTATGTGTAATAAAAAGCTTGAGAAAACACATCTAAAGTAACTGGAATTAACCCAACTAGTCTGTCATCTACATAAGACTTCCATAACTATTGGGCTGGCCCACACAACTACAAGTATGTTTAAGGAAATTCATGTGACTTTTCTAGTATCACAGTCTCCAACCACTCTTTACAAGTAGTTAAGACCTCAAAAGTCCTATTTTTCTGCCACTCTAAAAAGAAGGCAGATACATTTTTTGAAACATCTCATAGTGATGATGATCATCGTTTTACATGGTTTCCCCAAACAAAATTAGGGCCCAACACCTAAAAGTTGTACTCTTTCATCTATATGAACTAAGGTGGTTTTCTTATGTGGTCATGCACAATAGGAATATGCTGATACTGATCTGGGGTCTTAGCCTATACAATCTTAAGAACCTCAGGGTGTGCCAGCTGAACCCACATCCTCAGCTAAAGTCTCCAACACACCCAATACTAGAAGCAAGGTATCATGAAGCAATGATGTGGAAATATTATTTGGATGCTGATTTTCCATCGAAATCCTGAATCTCAGGATCAGGGGTAGCTACCCTAGAGCATGGACCCTCATAGGAGTGACACATCGGGCTCTAAATCTTCCTTATCATTTGGTCCATACTTAACCCTGGTCGGTGTATTCTCAATAGGTATGGCCTCATCTAGTATTGCAAACCTAGTCCTAGCCATCTGTTCACAGAATAAACCATGTCTTAATACTTAAAAAAAAGACAAGAATGAAAGGATAAAGATTTTGTAAAATTTTGTAGCCTCTCGAAGATAGGTAACGAATGTGTATGCACCATTCCACAAGTCTCTACTAAACTTTGGCTTATATATATGAGACGTATGATTCTAGTTCTATGATACCAACTTGTCACGATCCAAAATCTTGTCATAATGGAACCTGTCCTAATCCCATATGGATAAGTGTAACAGCATATGTAAATGGTAAATGCAAAAAAAAAAAATGAATCGGTGAGAATAAAAGAATTTATAAAACAATACCAATAAATAAACCTCCTAAAAAGCCTAGTGTCACAGAGTACAAGATGCTTAATATTAAATACAAGCCTAATAAAATAATGATCTCAATGTCTCCAAATCCCAATCAAACAGAAGTAAAGACATATGATAATAAAAGTCCATGGTGCATGTTTGACTATAATAACCTATCTCTTAAACTCTCGATAATCTACTAGTTCTCCTGGGATAGAATAAAAATAACTTCTCCTAGTTCAGATCCTGCACAAGTGTAGAAAAGCAAAGTCTTGAGTACCAAAAATATATAATGGATACTCGGTAAGTACCGTTTGATAGACATAAACAAAGTGGTGACAAGCACCACTTCCCTAACAACACAACCACAATCCTTCTATGACACCAAGCTACAGAAAATATCATAGCCAATAGTTTATAAGACTGATGTAGGGTGTTAGGACAAATATTAATAAAAAGAACCACTTAGCAGAAACAAACATAATAATCTAGAATTAGATAATAAAATGTCAACACAAAGTCCCACGAATTATCATCACAAATAAATTTCAATACCATATGAACAAGCATCTTACAATATAACTAATAACATTAGCAAGATATCTACAGTCCAAATACACACAAGTTTTTAGGTCTCACACTCAGTCTATCCCAAGTATAGTTCATAGTCGGGTCAAATTATACCTCATGGAAAATTTTCACTAGTTGTACAATAGACTCATAAAGGGATTCCACCATCACTCACCTCAGTCCCCAATACGTGAGTCCAGTTGCAGTAGGAAGGATGCATTCAATGCAATAGAATAATGGACTCATGGGAAGGGTTCTAAAAGAAATAGGCAAAGGAAAAGGAACTCTACTCAAGACGATATCCATATCAGTCCGTAACAAAAAAAATCCATCATTGTTTGGAAGACTACATCCTATGCGGCCAAGACGTAGACTTGTGAGATGGATTTTTAAATGACTAGACAATCACCAATATCGTAACTCATAAATAATACATAACCATCTCATAAAAAATAAATAAACATCAAATATAACAATTATGAACCGTCTTTTAGCGCTCCACTCAGTCCCAAACACAAGTCCACTCACGATAAAAAGGGTACATCAGATGTTGACGACAAATGGACCTGTGAGAAGGATTCTACATAGGTAAGCCAATGTACAAGAATCCTCTAACACACAAATCCATCCTCATGAAATAACCACCACATGTCTATCTAAGTTCAGGTACTCTTCCTCGAGTTAAACAACAAATAATTGTAATATCCCACTTGTTTTACCTCTACTCGAGAAAAACTTCTTTACACTCCTGTTAGTTCCCGAACACACAAGTCTACCAACGATAAATTGGGTACATCTAACCCTCTTAAGAAGTAGACTTTTAGGATATATTGTGAAACAATAGTCTGCAGCAACCTATATCTATACCATTATAAGCCTATATTTCTATCCTCATATAATTGCATCCTAGAAATACTAGGAATAACACATCAATTTTCTTTTATAACCATATCATGATCATATTGGAAATCACACGTTGACCCTAATCTTTCAAATTATATATCAATATGATGATTATGCCAGGAATTGCACTTTGGTCCTAGCCTTTCATAACTTATTCCTCTTTACCTTTCATTCACAATTTACCTCCTGACAATGCCGAAAATAGAACATCGAACTATGTCCTTTTATATAAAGATCATCAAGAAGCTAATAATCATACATAATAAACCAACAAGGCCACTCATGTGCATAGAAAAATTTAAAGAATCATATCATCCAACTATAGCCCCTCAAGGGCATGCAACTCAATAAGGGAAGAAATTAGGATATATAAATCAACAAAGCCCCTACATGGGTAAAATATCAAAGAAAGTACCACTACATTTCAACCAAGGCCGCTCATTGATGTAATCTCAAGTAAGAAATCAATGGAAGATAAATAACATCTCATAGGGATCACAAGACCATAAATCCTAAATCAAATAGAGAAGTCAAATAACCGACAATTTATTACATTTTTATTCCCTTAGTTTCAACTCCACATGCTTGACTCTAGTTCCTAGGTG
>JBDJHY010265817.1:0-10434 GCA_039654485.1 Withania somnifera
TAGTATCATTAATAAACCATAATTCCTTCGTTTAATTAATAAAGATTGAATCTTTGACCCCATTAGGGTCAAATCTTCCCAAGCTATTTTGAAGCCTTTCCAGCGCTCGAATTGTACCCAATTTTGAAGCACGGGTTCCTGGTAATACTAGGGACCCCGTAGTAAAATTTACTTTTAGTTTTTTCAAGCAGACCTCGCAAGCCCTTTTTAGGCCCGATTTTGGGCCCAGTCCAGAACTTAGCATAAAATACACCGCTAAACTCGTATTAATATATAAAATTCATTGGCGTAAGTTTTAGATCGTTTGGAGCGCATTTGATATCATTCGTAGTATGATTTGTGGAATTGCAAAGTTTTGTCGTCGGATGACAGGTAGGTCCCGTGGGGCTACCTCTGGGTTTATAACTTTAAAAATTATACTAAATAGAGTCCTTGGGTTGGGTAGCTAGGTTGTATAGCACCCCAATACTGCTCTTTCATCCTTTTTATATTGATAATGATATGTTGGCACCGAGTGATATGGGGCCCGAGTATTAGCAATCGATTATAGATGCTCGTGCAGGGTATAGGATGTGGATATCTCATGTTTATATGTGATTTATATGTGTTATTGATGTGTTGTTCTTTCATGACATGAGAGACCGAGCCTATGACTTTGTTGAGAGTATATTAGGGTTGCGCTGGTATCACCACTTGATTTTGAGTCGCAGAGGCTAAAGAAAGATTATGATTGTAATGATAAATAACAATATGAATTGATAAACCGAAATACTTAATGGTAATATAAGTAATTGTTTTTTTTTTTTTCTTATTTAGACTCGACATGGAGTCGAGCACCTAGTAATACTATTTTTACTTATTTTAGTCCAGGCTTCCCATCCTGGCAACGAGAACATATCATTTACTTAATTAATGTTGGCACTTCAGTCTGACCTAGAATTGGTAGTGAGAACAGCGCTGGGACTTGTGTCCATCATCCCACGGTAGTGAGTACAGCTTTTACACTTATGGCACTACTGGTTATGGATACATGGTGATACCCCATTTATTGATGATTATGATTAGATATGATGATATATAGGCTTATAGCCTTAATTTGTTGAGTTGTGCTTGACGGTACGATTGATATTCAGCATGATATGCTAGACTACTTAATATAGGCACTAGATGCCAGACTATTGAGACCCTTGAGGCTCTGTGATTTGGGATGTAAGGATATGATGACGTTAGATTTGTACGTGGTGCTCCACTCCCATGGACCTTCCTCCAGGCTTCCACGTGACACGGAGGAGGAGGTATGTGGAGTATGGGGGATAACATACACCGGGAACTTCTAGGGTAGCCTTCTATGGGTTCTGCCTACTAGACCTACAAGTACTAAATGAGATGCTTACACAGGATGATTACTTCATGCATTATGATTACTTTCCTGACTTGTTTTCTTCAGTGTATCCTGGTTGATATGTAAGTCCTACGTTGTGTGTGTTTCTTTTAGTATTCACTGCATTTCTTTCTAAGGGACTTGTCAGCGTTTTAGTTGGTTATCTTATATTAGCATTATTGTTTAGTTATCCTGGTAGGTTACTTGTTGTTCATGTTATGTGGGATTAGTGCCATAACTCTTATTTTTCTGTTCATTCTTTCACTTGAGGTTACCGGTATTCTGACCATGTTCTATTCCTACCTTCCTTGATTCTCATTCTTTATATTATATTTCAAATATGTTGTTGCAAGGATGCCGGGTATGTTCTCTTCTGTTACCTGCGACCCTATTATGTGATTATCTAGCACTATCTGTCCATGTGACATTTGTTTCGTACTTGAGTTGCTAGTTTCCTATATTGTCCTATTTGCTTCTGTGACCCCTTTTTCTTATACTTTATTATTTACTATATTTAGTATTATTATCCGCTCAGTAGGCCCTTGAAGCCTACTGGGTATGTGTTGCTTTGGCGACTTGTACTCATACTACACTTGCACTTGTGTAGATTTGAGTACAGGTTCCCATTCATGATACACAGACCGCTGTTCGTTCGGATACTATTTGCATCGTAGATTCAGGGTGAGCTGGGAGTCCAGCTTTATTCTTCTTCTCTTCAGATTTATGTTCATTGATATCCATTGTATTTCAAAGACATGTTGAGACTATATCTATTTCAGTTTTCATCATTCTGTACTTAGTGGTTCGTTTGAAACTGATACCGGATTTTGGGTGGTTGTTTCTTTCTTAATTAATTCTATAAAACTATTATTTTTATTTGACTTTTGATATTTTTCCACATTTAATATAGTAGTCCTCCGCTTCGGCTATGGACTACAGGATTTGGTTCTCCTACTGGTGGTATAGTAGGTACTATCATGATTCGTGAAATCGGGTCGTGACACCTTCACCTGAACTACTAAGGACGAATCAGACATATTTAGAACCAACATACCACCATCATCATCTTCAATCATTCTGACATCCAAGTGTGCAATCTTGTGCACATTTGTATTAACCCCTTTCTTATCTTCCTTAACATGATTCAAGCTACCCATTGAAACTCTGTTGAGGCATCAACTACTATATTTTCCTTACTAGGATGTTAAAGCACACTCATATCATAATCCTTAAGTATCTCCATCCATCTCCTCTTACGAAGGTTTGAATCCTTTTTGTCAAACACACACTAGAGGCTTTTGTTATTAGTAAAATCATCCACGTGGACACTATACAAGTATTGTCTCCATAACTTAACAGAAAAGCCTATGGCTGCCGACTTGAGGTCATGAGTGAGAAATTATTCTATGGATCTTGAGCTTCCTGGAATTGTAAGCTATGACTTTCACATTATGTATAATTAGACAATCAAGACCAACCCGAGATGTGTCGCAATAAACCATTAAACCCTTCAGTACCCACTAGCAGGGTAAACACAGGAGCTGAGTCAACATATCTTCAAGTCACTAAAACTTTTCTCAAAAGATTCATACTATTCAAACTTAACTTTCTTCTGAGTCAATCTGGTAATAGGAGCTTCTTAGGTGGAAAAACCAGGCACAAATCTCCAGTAGTACATAGTTATGCCTAATAAACTTCTGATTTCAATCGAAGAGATAAGTCTAGGATAATTCTTCACAACATCTATCTTTTGAGAATCGACCTGAATAAAATCTCTATAAATAAAATGGCTGATGAAATCTACAAATTTCATCCAAAACTCACAGTTGGAGAACTTAGTATAAAACTGAAGGTCTAGAAGGGTGTAAAGAAAAATCCCTAAATAATTAGCACGATCTTCCTCATTATTGGAATAAACTAGGATGTCATCGATAAACATAATGACAAAGAAATCAATATAAAACTTCAAAAATCTATTCATAAGGTCCATGAAAGGGGATGGGGAATTTCTCAATAAATAATACATGATGACAAACTCGTAGTGACGTTACCAAGTTTGAAAGGCAGTCTTTGGGATGTTTTGTTCCTTAACCTTGAGCTGATGATAATCGGGCCTGAGATATACCTTGGAAAAGAAATGAGAAATGGGATACTTTTTTCTCAATAGTGACTTTATTCAACTGTCGGTAGTCTATGCACATAAAGAAGTAACTGTCTTTCTTAAGCACAAACAGTACAGGGGATCCTTAAGGTTAAATACTAGGCCTGATGAGCCACTTGTCTAAATGATCAGATAATTGTTCCCCAAGTTCTTTGAGTTCATCTAGGGCCATCCTATAAGGAGGTATTGGTATGGGCAGTGTATTAGGAAGAATATCAATCCCAAAATCAATCTCCTAGTCTAGAGGGATACTAGGAAGGTTGTCCGAGAAGACTGTTGGAAAATATCTAACAACAAAAACTGAATGAATGGAAGGACTCTCAGTTCCCTTGACTCAAAAAAGATGGTATATACAACCTTTGTAGATAATTTTTCTTTCTTTAAGGTAGGAGACGACACGACCCATAGGAATAATGGGAATTACCTCTCCACTCCAAAACTAGCTCACCTAGAAACTGGAACTTAACTATTTAGGTTCTGCAATCAATTAAGGCAAATTAAAAGTATAACCAGGCTATACCCAAGATGATGCCAAAGTCGACCATATCTAATTCAGGTCTTCTAAAGTGATTCTCCTAGGATCTGAAATCAAGAAATTCTGATAAACTTAACTATGGAATCATTGATTGGAGTGGAAACTGAGAATAACTCTAAAATATGAACAAGACTAACCCCAAACTCACACCCGCATATGGTGTAACAAATGACAATGTAGCCCCTGGATCTAGAAATACAAAATAACTAATATAATAGACTTGTAATATACCAGTAATGACATTAGGTGACTTATCTTAGTACTGGCGAGATCTTAGTGTATATAACCAGTTTCGGCGCTGACCTAAACTGGTTCCAAAAGTAGCAACCTACTGAGTATTACGGGATGGTAGAGCCACTGATGCTGTAGACTGTGACTTGTTTGCATTATGATTCCTTATCCTTTCCATAGGAAAATCCTTAATCCTGTAACCCTACTGGCCAAAACAAAAACATTCATCTTGTTCGGCCAAACACCATCTAGGATGATTCTTCCCACACTGAGTGCAAATGGAAAAAGTTATAGAGTTATACTAAATAATACCCTGAGACTTAGTCCCGAAGGGCTTCCCATTCTAATTACTTTTTTATAAAAGTGGGAGTTGGTGCACTAATCGAAGACAAATCCGGTGCTGAGAACCTTTGTTGAGACTAAGGATTGTTTCCTCCACCAAAACCTTGTTTTTTTCTCTAACCAAATTAATTCAACCTCACATGCTTATTTTTCCTCTCACACTATTTCAACTTTTCCTACTCCATCTACTGAGCATGTATTATAAATATGAAGATATTCATGTCTCCAATAAGAATAACAGTCTTGCATTCCTTCTTCACCAAATCATTTATTTCAAAAACACACTTGCTTAGGAGCATAGTTAGATAACTGAGTGAACTTTAAGAAATACTCCTTCACAAAAATAAAACCATGCCTAAGGTTCATAGACTTTGTACCCTTAGTTTCCCTCAACCTTTAAGGAATAACCTATCCATAAAAGCTTCTAAAAAGCACTCCTAAGTATGGAGTAGCACAAGTACCCCTACACTCCTTCAATAGTGTGTATGAAATATGAGCTACATCCTTGAGCTAGTAGGATGCCAACTCAACCCTTTCTTCCCCTCTCACTTGCATGAATCAAGGATCACAACCATTTTTTCTAGAAATTTTTGAGGATCTTCTCAAAGTTGGACCCGATAAAAATAGGCAAAGTCATCCGAATAAAGTCCCAAACTTTAAGAGCACCATTTCCCTAGGTTGGGGATGCAGTGATGGTGACTTAGTTGTTAACCTGGGATATTTCCAGTAGTGATCTTCCAACTTCATTTTGGATAGTAAATCAAGGTTTGGAATACCACACAAACAAAAATCGAGGAGGAGTTTTATGCCAGACTTTATGAAATAGGAGTCTTCTTAACTACAGAAGATCAAGTACTTCAATTTTCGACAAGTCTCCACCAATTTCTTGATCTAATAACTGCATGGTATGTCGAAATACTACAGGGGCACCTTGCTTAGGTTGAGTGGATGGTGCTGGTGAGGCTACACTCCTAGTAAGGCGACCAGGAGCCCTATTAGCTATAGCTCTACGGACAGGCTGTCATGTGGAAGCATGATTATCTAAAATATTAGAGAATGGATTAGTAGAAGTTTTGAGTTAGACTCCATATTATGAGAGAATACATGAAGAAGGTCAGACTATTTCTTAAACATTTCGTAGTCTCTCTGTTATAAATGTAGAACGCAACATATCCATAAAAGAGATTCTACTAAACACAATTTCGAATACACCCTAGAACACTTGAACCATGGTCCATAATACCATGTTTGTCATATACCGAGCTACCCTTTGTATGTGACAAGACACCTGAACCCATAAGTGAGCCCTAAGAAAGCCCTTGGCACATGAACCACTTGATACATATAAACATATAGCAGAAGCCCAATAAGTGAGAATGCTGACATGAGTAATGAAAATCCTATGAAAAACATGACCGCCTACTAGTGGAAGGTCTTATGCAATGAGTTGACAATCGACATTGTCATCCAATTCCTTCCTTTGGTTGGTAGCCTTCACCGGGGTTGACCAAAATAGTGTCAATGGAATGGTATAAATAAGCATTAGGGGTACTAAATATATAAAAGGGGTAAAGTATCAATAATCTAATAAGTGATCTACAAAATAGGCATAACATGAGGAAATTCATAACACGTAACTCTATATCCAAAACCTCTAATAAACTGGGGTTAACATTAGGAAAAAGCCATAGATGACTATCAACATAAAAAAAAAATAAAAGACATAAAGAATATAACAACTTTGGTCCCCGGTTTGTGAGGACTCACCAAGATGTTCCGCAAATGTCTACTCTACTAACCGTAAGGATGGAATGGATAACTTGAATCTGTATGACATAATAAGATACAGCCCAAGATAGGTCAGTACATAGAATATACTGGTACGAAAGTGTATGCATAAAGCATGATAAATAATATAACATTGAACAAAAAGGAAATATATGCAGTGACCTAAGTATTGAAATAATTAACAGGTGTAAAACTCATATTAAGTTTTAAGCATTAGAAGTAAATCATGGTTTATTCGATCAAGGCATCAGTTCTAGTCTTAATAATTTTATTCATAAAGTGGGAGCTTTTTTTAACCGGAAGAAACTATGTTATGACCTACATACAGTCCAGTATCTTAAACCCATACTGAAAGGTCCTGTATCTTGTAATCCACACTGACAAAGAGTTCGCTCTAACCTTCCACAATTAGAACTAAGATTGTAATTTCTAAGCTAAGGATCCCTAACTAGTTTAATCATAAAAATTCTACATCGGAGACACAGTTCATATTAACTTAATCCTTGCTAATAGGATGATTCAATCCTTTTGGTGCTAAAAAATCCTCCCAAAATATGTAAGTTCTTATATTCTTAAGAGATTCTTAAACTGGACATGGTTGGATGCCGGTATCTTAAAATATAAATGAGTGAGAGCTTCTTCATTTTCATATATATATTTTTTATCATTCTTGGGTTTTAAATTCGTATGGTAAGCAATAGAAAAATCATACAGGCTGCAATATTTGATCAAAGGATCTTTTTGGAATAAAAGCTTAAACCCATATAAGTCTCTGTGATTCAATTTGAGCATGCTAGTTTTGTGAAGCCCATGTAAATCATATAGAGATCATGCTAATAATTATAAAATAGACAAATCTTGCATAATTCAAGTCATGGAAAACAATTTACATCAACTCAAAAATTTGGGTCTTCAAACCCTAGAATGAAAACAAGTATTAACTTTATTAAACTAGAGCTTTTTGGCATGAGAGTGAAATGAACTCCCATTGAATACCCTCATACCTAAATTGGAGCAAAAATTCATTTGGGACCTTGAAGAACTTGAAAACCCTAACCCTTGGTTTCTTTATGGTTGAGAGGAACTTGAATGATGATTTTCTTGCTAAATCTGAATTATAATAGAAAACATTAGATTTAGCTTATTTACTAGGGGTAACATATGACTAAAATTTCTATTAATGGGGTAGTGAACTGAGAGGAAAATTCCACAGTACCCCTGGTCAAGAAATAAAATAACCTAGAAAATCATCGCAGGACACCACATGTCATACCACGACCCTTGATGTGGAAGTTCATTACCCGTGGAGTTGATTCGTGGACTTAAGCTTGGATACTGGAATAGGGACCCCTGTTCCATAAATCACCTCATAAACTCATGAAGTAAGTCATGAAGTAAGTCGTGGTATGCTCCTTGGCTACTGATTTTGGGCTCCTATTCCATGACTCCATACCACGAGTTGTATATGCCTCTCCATGACTCGTGGGATGGTCTCATGGAAACTAGATTGAGGAATTTAAATTAATAGATCCATCATATGACTAATAGTATGGGTCCATAAAGATCCCTTCACGACTAGTATCGATGACTCGAGGAAGTTTTTCAACCCCCCTTCTTCCAAAAAATGCAGGCATCACTCTACGAGTTATTCTACGACCCGTGAAGTTAGAACCTATGATCCATGAACTACACTTTTAGGCATTTGGGAGAAATTTCAGTTTTATTAAGTCTCAAAGTGGGATTTTGGTCTTAACTTAAGAATGGAGGAAACTTCCTTAGAGCACAAAATTAAGAAGGATGAGGAGCTGGTTCCTCATGAGTACATGAAAACCCCCTATTATTGGGCACACTACTTAGAGTTCTATAGGTATTGGAGTATTTTTCATAGGGTAGTACCCCGCATGGTTTACAAATTGGGGTAGGGGAAAATACCTCAGAGCAGCAAACTAGTTCTATGGTTCATAATCCAGAGGGCTAGCTACCAACAGTTCAGATTTTGGTGGGATACCTGATAGTTGTTCAGGGGAAGGTAGATCATTCACCTATCTTCCAGACATACTTTAGCCATATTTCCAGATGAGGCGGAGAAGATTTCCAGATTTATGAGAGGGTTAACTTTCCTCTTTATTCCATGAAATTCTATGTCTCCCAGCTAGAAGGAACCACCCTTCAGAGTGTTATTGAGGCTACTAAAGGTTTAAGTAGTTTAGGAGATATCAATTGGATATTGTAGGGTAATAGTCCATCTCAACAGTTTTTAGGTGACTCATTTGGAGGTAGAGGTTTAGTTTATCGAGGTATACAATTTCATCATTGTAGTCTATTTAGGCATATTTACAAACTACTGATAGTAGCCACATGGTCCAGAGTTCACTCATCCTAGGGAAGGGTTCATATGGGTCCCATCAAAGTTTTTCTAGTCGGGGTAGTGACTTGGATTCTCAGAGTTCATAACAATAACTTATGGTTCTGACATCTTGTTACATCTATGGTGATTTGAGGCATCTTATGGGGGCACTATCCCTATCCTGTAGCGAGGGTGGCACTGATGGCTTCTCAAGATTCTCATGGTCCAACGAAGGCAACTGCACCTCTAGTTAGGGGAAGAAGGGGTGCGCACATGGGCAGAGATGCATAGCCTGGTAGAGGTGAATATCATACTAGTAGAGGTTCGGTCCAAGCTATAGTTTATCCATAAGGTAGGCATACTTAGTTTTATGTTTTTTGTAGAGGCTAGAGGTAGAGTCATTAGATACAGTGATCATAATTATCTTCTTGGTTTTCCATTGACATGCATTTGTATTGTTTGATTCGAGGCCCTTATTTTTATATGTCTATATATTTTTCTATGAGTTTTGATATATTGTCTGATGCTTTGGCTATACACCTTCATATGTCTAGTCCCGTGGGTGATTCTTTAATGGTAGATCGAGTATGGAGATCCTATCTTGTTTTCATATCGAGTTATGAGACATGGGCAGACTTGATTTTGCTAGAGATTATTGATTTTGATGTTAATGTGGGTATGGATTGCCTCTCTCCCTACTTATTATCTTGGTGTCATGATTGTTACTTTGTGTATCTCTAGTATCTCGAGTGTGAAGTGGTAGGGTATAAGTGGGTTGTATCCTCAGAGTGTCATATCTTTCCTTCAGGCTTATAGGTTGGTTCAGAAGGGGTGTTTATCTTATTTGGCTTTCGTGCAGGATGTTAGTGCTTATTCCCCTCCCATAAAACCTATTTCCATAGTTAAGAAGGTTGTTGATTTTTCTCTGGCTGATCTTCCTAGTGTTCCTATTGATAAACATAATGATTTGGGCATTGATTTAGAGCCTAGCACTAAGTTCATTTATATGCCTCCTTACCATATGGCCCCTGCTAAGTTGAAGGGTCATTTACAAGACTTTCTTAGTATGCGTTCTATTCATCATAGTGTATCACTTGGGGTGCACATGTCTTTTTTGTTAAGAATAAGGGTGGTCCCATGAGTACGTGTATCTATTATCGATAGTTGACTAAGGTGATTGTGAAGTACCCATTGCATGGCATGATGACTTGTTTGATCAGCTTTAGGGTACTGCTATATTTTCTAGATTTGATTTGAGGTCTGGATACCACCAGTTGAGTATTAGGCCCTAGGCCCTTGTATATTCTTAACACACCCTTTCAGACCAGATATGGTCATTGTGGGTTCTTAGTGATGTCTTTTGGGCTTACTAATGTTGTGAATGCATTCATGGAGTTGATTAACAATATTTTCCATTCATATCTTTATTCATTTATTATTGTATTCATTAATGATTTCTTGGTGTATTCCAAGACTAAGGAGGATCATCTTCAACAATTAAGGGCACTGCTTCAGAGGTTGCATAATGAGAAACTATATGCTAAGTTCTCAAAGTGTGAGTTTTGATTGAGTTCTCTTGCATTCTGGGGGCATGTAGTGTCCAAGGATGGTATTCTGGTAAATCTATCTCAGATTGTAACTCTGCGATA
>JBDJHY010265857.1:0-10433 GCA_039654485.1 Withania somnifera
GTTGTTGAACTACAGAACGGATACAAATCAACTCACAACGGATACATTTATTGCTACAGCTATAAATACATCAACAAGCTGCTGGAACAAGCATCAAGAGAATAGATCCATACACTCTATATCAACATCAGCTGAAAATCAAAGCTCATTCTTCTCTTGACCAAAATTAGTACAAAATTCTTGAGCTTTCATTTCATAATCTTTCTAATTCTCTGTACACTGATCTGAAAACACTTGTTCACTAGTTGTATCATTTCTTTGAGAGTTATTAAGAGTTGGAAACATAGTTGTCAAAGTTTCCAACCTTGAAATTAGAAGGGTTGTTCTTGAGCCTTCAATTCAAGAAATTGTAATAGTTCTCACTTCACTTTAAAGTGATTGTGTAATTGATATCGATAGTGGAAAAGCCTAAGTTTGCAAAAGCTTAGGTAGTGGACGTAGGCAAAGGTTTGGCCGAACCACTATAAAATACTTGTGTCCATCTTCTCTAAAATTCATTTCTTGTTGTTTTCGGAAAAAGCTTCAATAAGCCACATCCACTATTCAACCCCCCCCTTCTAGTGTGTGTTATACGTCCTACATGCAGATCTGGTACGATCTTCCCCACTTATTCCAGATTTTGTTGATTATCTTAAATTGAGGTAGACGATGGCTTCTGTCATCCAGATCTTCATTTACCTCTCTTATCAGTTTCTTTCTATCATTTTTACGTGCTTGGGATAGATATACCTACTACTTTGGGTTATATATATCTTTGATAGTTTATGATAGAGGCTCATGTACTTTGATACCAATTTTAGGGTTTTATTTTAACACTGATTTAGACTTTCACTTATCTTTGTCCCTATGTTATGTTTTATCTTCTGTCATTAGTTCTTGTATCATGCTATATGTACTTATTGGGTGGTTCTCCTATAGTGGGATGTAGATGCCCTCATGACCAGAAAAATCAGGTTATGACATGTACGTTCACCTCAAACTTGAGATGAAAAAAAATGAGGTTAGTAATATCTATATCCATCTCATCTCTAATCCATTGTCACAATATTCGATCCCATCTTATAGTACCGTATCCAACTTAACATTGAAGCTAAAACTGCGTAGTATGTAAGGATATGATGAATAAATTAATATAAGGCCCTCACACAACCATCACAATAGACAAAGCATCACAACAAAGACTTACACAAATATCTCAACTGATAGAGTATTACAAATAGGCCTCACAAGGGCATCTCAACAGACAAAGTATCATAATAAGGGCTCACAAAGGCATATCAGTGGATAAAGAACCATAAAAAGGACACACACGAGGATCTTAACAAATAATGTATCACAACAAGGCCTCTTATTGGCATCTCAGTAGATAAAGTATCACAACAAGGCTTCACACAGGCATCTCAACATTTAAAGTCATAAACATCTCCTAGAAACTCAATAAAATGATCATATAAAAGAGTCAATCCTAAATCTTCACTCAAACCACTAACAATGTCATAACACACCAAATACCACATTTTATTTCAACCTACTTCCATTTTTTAGTCAAAACAAGTAGACCGACACCCATGGGAACACTCATCAACTCACTTACATGGGTCCCCTATAAAAATCCATTACTCTTTCCATGAATAACAAGTTAAAAAATAGCACATAAGCCCAAAACACTTTGTTAAAGAGTCATAGAACCAAAACATTCCTTAATAATGGAAGCAACACAATCATGCTTGAGCTTTTCCTTTTCGAAACTTCCAATTAGAAAAGATTTGATCAAAATATTATTCCCCATGAGAAGTCATGAACATTGATACCCATATTGATAGACCTTAAAAATGGATCCAAAAATCCACTCAAAAAGTCTAGCCTAAAATGGAAAATGTTTTTAGAATCATGATACCCATATTTTGGGGAACTCAAAATTAAATTTCATCTAAAATATGTTTAATTCAAGGTATAAAACCCTAATTTATAAAAATTAATTGTAAGTATAAAAACCTCAATTTGGGTCTTTGAGAAATCAAAAAGATAGTGAAGAAATCATGGTTTACTATTTGAAAATAGAAAGAAATTAGGTTTAGAAACTTATTCACTTGATAAATCTTTGAAAACTGTGTTCAAATTTTCAAAATACGGTTAAGAATCTTTTCCCCCAAATGTTTTGGCAAGTCCTATGTTTCCAAATGAAGAAGAAAAGCCTCCAAAGATATTATAGTTCCATAAAAGTGCAAAATTACCAAAATATCCCTCATTAAAAGTCTTCTAAAAAATATCAAATGCCATACAATGGACCACAAAATGATTCAAAGAAGTGATTTCACATTTCATGTAATAGCTTGTGAAATCAACCTTGACTTTCCTAGGTGCAAGCCTTGTTTCACAAGTCAACCTATGATCTGTACTATTGAATCGTGGAATGAGTCCTGAAACACCCACTAAATTCCCATTTCATAAGTTAACTGATGGCTGATATGGTAGATACTATTGGATCAAGGAGTGAACTCTTAAAAGAAATAGTGACCAGATAACATCACATATAGTTTCATAAACTGTGGAACCAACTCCATGGGTCATGGACTATTTCATGGACACTTTCATAGATAAATTAAAAACCAAGTCTTGATATTCATTCAAAACACCATTAACACAAATCATATATTCAATCATACTAAAATTGAAATTTTACATTAAAAGAAACAATCAAAACATCGATATGAGGCTCCTTGAGAATATTTGGTAAGGCTAACCTAAAGCCTAAATCACAATACTTATCTAGTATAATCAAATAACTCACAATGAAGACGTTGAAATTAAAACGAAAGACCCTATGTCAGGTCGTGTCTATGTTTAATGCATAGAACCAGTTTTCAAGTCAGTATTCAAGCTAAACCTATGGAAAATTTTGATAAAAATATTATAGGTCAATAGTATAGTCGACTCTATGGACTGTAGTGTTGATACTACACGTCATACTATCTACCCGTGATACGTCGACCTATAAGTCATAAAACTGGCATTGTGTAGTATGATAAATCCTATGGGATATAGCATGGACTCTATGGACCGTAATATTCATGTAATAACCCAAATATTTAGTCTTCAAATCTATGATCATCCTTACAGACTGCAGATCAAATTATACGGACCGTACTGTGAGCCCGTAATAGTGATCTAGCAAAGATAAAGTTTTGAACTATAACTCTTGGACAAGTTCTATGTAACCTGATGTTGAATTCATGATCTTTAATTTCCCGTAGTATTGAATCATAGAATTAAACCTTGGATCAATTCTATGAACCGTGATATTAAAACTACGGTGTGTACTATTCATTTGTGGATTCTTCCCAGCAAATCATCGGATTTTTAAAGTCAGTTTTATGAATTACCATCACTTCATAATATTATTTACTAAGTACATAAATTTCTTTTATATGAATTAAGTTCCAAAGAAACTCCAAGAACAAAGTTAAGTTGAAATCCTTTCTACCGTTTAAGTTTTCACCTTCGTATCTATAAGGGTCAATTTGAAATTATCATATCTCACAACTATAATGATTTTTTCTTTCCATAAACCATAAAATTAAATATCTTTGAATCTAATTTCCAAAGAAACAATATATTTGTCATTTCGAGTTAGGAGTAACAAGTTATAACTATTATAGTGAAGCCCTATCATGCTAGTCAAATACTACGACCAACACAGAGGACCATACAGTTGCAGTACAACTCATACTATTGAGATCCAAAAATTTCCTACACGTTCTTAATAGGTTACTTAAGCCTTCTCCCAGCTTCCCAACCCTATATTAAGTTGTCTTAGAGTATTTTGAGGGCTTATTTCATATATTAAACTACATTTCCCCTCGTAACCATCAATCAAAACATTCAAGACTCAAGAAATCCTCTCAAACCCAACCTAGGGTTCATCTTCTCCCTCAAGAACCCAAAAGACATCAAGCACAAAATTTCAAGATACAAAGATAAGCTTCCGCCTAATGTTTAGGTTTTCCCAATCTAAGAGCTCCATAAAAGAGTTCTTTTTCAAGATCAAGTTCCAATATTTAAGATTTTCTTCAAAAAATTTATTGTTCTTACTAATTCTAAACAAAATTCAAGTCTTCACACCATAAGATATGTGGCTACTGAATGAGGATCTCCTTTTATCCTTATGCCCAAAATTAAGAATTTTAGTTAAATATTCTTATTCTAAGATCTAGGGTTTATACCCAATTATACATAATGATTTTTAGTTTAGTTTCTCATGATTATAAATAGGTTCATGCATATATTTATTATAGTTATTCTAGATTTTTATGTATTAAATTTAGTACTCACTTTTAATCATGATTTATAAATATAAAATTCATTACTTTATAAGCTCTAAAGCATACAAAGTATATAAGCATGATTCTAGTTTTTATTTAAATTTCTCATAAAATAATTATCCTTTTGATATTGGTTCAGTTTATCGGTTGCATTCCCTTATGGATACATGACATTACTCAGTTTATGTTCAATTTGTAAGGATGCTTTTGATGTATTATTCAGTGTTTTGAGTATTTTATAATATTATACATAAAAGATCGGTTTTCAAGCTATTTATAACATTCCTCAGGATGATTTGATCTTTTGATCACAGTTACAGATAAATATCAGTTTTTAGGCGTAAATTAAGCAATTTTAATATTTCAGGATTGAATTGATGATAGATTCAACTTATCTCATATTACTGGTACATGTTTAAATAAAGTACTATACTTAATAGTCCAGTTTAGTTCTCATGTTTATATATGGCATAGTCCATAAATTATCATATGCAGTTCAGTATACTTTGAGCACCAATATTTCAGTTTTGAAAGTAGTACTTAGCATCGAGCAGATTTGACTTTTAGATTTGTCACCGTAGGATTTTAACTTGATTAGGCTTCGTTACCAATTTAGAAAATCGACGGTGTTTTGGTACCTTACCTTGAGAAGTATCAGATCCCTTCTTTTTAGTGTGAAAGAAGCACACTGAACTCTATGAGGCTCACATTGTTTATTTTGGTTAAGAGAATATCCCACCCATGTTCATCTATGTTTAGTTTTCACTTATAGTTATCAGTTACAGTTTACAGCTTCTGTTTTCAGTAGAATTTATGACTACAAATTTTAATGCATGGTAAATTTGAGTCACTTTAGCTCTTTTTATGAATTTATCTTAGCCCATGAGTTTACTTTAGTTGTTTCAGCCCAGTTATCTTTAGTTCAATATGATTTCTACATGACTTTATATGTTTTACTTAAAAAATTTAATTCTCAGATATTAGTTTGATGTAAGTAACTAGTCTTTATTATCTGATAGTCCTAAGTCCTATAGTTCATACATGTTCCAGTTTACATCTCAGTAACATATTTATGATGATAGTCTCAGCTTATGCATATTCAAATGCTTTCATATTAAAATTTTAGGCATGTATTAAATTACATATATCTAATTATATTAAAAGTTATTGTATACCCCACATGCTAGTACATTTAAAATACTGACGCATAATCTATGACTGCACTATTTCATAACATAGCTGCATGTATTCCTCTCTGTTCATAGATAGTAAGTGCCAGCAAGTTCATCTCAGAAAATGGTGAGTCCTTATTGTTTAAGGGTAGTGTATTCAGAGTTCTCAGCTTGTGTTATTTCTTTTCAGCTATTTGGAGTTTGTTTGGGGTTTGTTCTAGCTACTCGTTAGTATTAACAAAGACTTCAGAGACAGCCAGTCAAATAGTTGTGTTCAGTTTTTAAATAATGTATTTATCAGGCACAATATTTTTTTACTATTTATTTATGTTATGAAGATAATCCAATATATCATCCTTCACATTACTTTTCAGTTCAGTATATTTCATGTTAGGCCAAGGGTTACCTTGGAGTCACTCATTATTTTAAGTACATATTACATCTAGGGTGTAGATTATAGGCATGACAAATGTTGGAACAGATCACAGAGTTCAAGTGTCCTAGGGCATCTATGAAGCTGTGTCAATAGGATCTTATTTATGGTTGTAAAGTCCACATTTCTATAAATAATTTATTATGAATATTTAAGAAAACTTTCCCTTCTTTCATACTCTAAATTATGAAATACAACATCTCTCTAAGAAACATTGATATATTCGAGCATTGCTCAAATTCCTCAAGCTAGAAGCTAGTAAAGTTAAATTTTTAGATAAAGTCGGCATGAAATCCCAGGGTTGCACAAGGGATTGAGAGGATCCTATTAGTATATCTAGGCATGTGAATCTGAAAGCCTATATCCTTATCAATAACTCGTGTTACTGCGCTAGAGTAAGATGCATATTTAGATCCTTTTTCATTACCTTATGTAGATGAGATATATGAGGAGGAAGCATATAAAATATGTTTGAGTAGTAGGATGACCCAGAGTTAGAAATTTGTAGTTCAAAGAATAACAACAACTAGAGTTGAGCAAGTGATTGACTATAGCAAGTAGCTAGGGTCAGTTATTACATGAGAATATAATTTGAAAGTGTTAAATGTGTCAAATTTAGTATTCATGGGTTGCCTAGTGTGAAGAGTGATAATTATATATTTATATGGTGTCATAAGAGTTAAATTAAAGAAGTTATATATAGTCAACGTTGGAGTCTTTTGGCATAGTTATAGCTTTGTCTAACTTGGGTGGGCATAAATCTAGAGGTGTGATTTTAGTAGGCTGTGAGGAGAATCCTATATTGATAAGGGATATAGGAAAGGGTTATCTGTACGAATCGGTGTATAAGCTATGTAATTATAATCCTAGAGGTAAAACAAAGCTACTTAAGTATCCCAGAAAAAAGTAAATAACTGAGAAGTTTGAGGAAGAGCCTTACAATTTGAAAGTCTAGTACTCTAATGAGAGAGTTTAACAGTCATGTAATTAGTGATGCCACAACCTTGTATAGTAAAGTAAGCATAGCTTGATTTAGGGTTCATAATAGGTCCACAGATTTAGACTGTTGGCCTTAATCTAAGGGGCAGATAATAGAGTGAAGAAATAAACTAGGTCTTAAGAAAGACGATAATGAGTTCTACAAAAAAGTTATGATCATATGGTTATCCTTTCTTTCTCATAAGAAATTCCTCAAATTTCAATTATTTTGAAATTTTTCTCATGTACTACATGTTAGTGTCATTACCATGACTCATGCCCATGCACTTCATACATATTCACATGCATTCTTAGCTCTTAGTATAAAGAGTAACAATTTCAGCTTAGTAGTTTCAGTATTATCCATAAAGTTATGTACTCCAACCTTATTTTATGTAGCTCATAATTATGTGCACTCATGATTTCTCAGTATATTTAGTTTTATGTAATCGTAATACATCCTCAGTCACTAGTGATATCATATTATGTTATGTGTGCCCTCAGACCAAATCTCTTGGATAGGTTAATGCCTATGATACTCTAGTATCTCATGTTCTAGCCGTTCAGTGACCCCACTCTTAAGTTACGATTGTGGTGGTAATAGGGACAATAGGATAGGCATGAAGGTGTTTGATTGTATACTTGTAGAAGAGGTCTAGTTGGAATAAGTGAATTGTGTTTAGAACTTAGGGTTAGCTATGTAGCTGGTGAGAAGGAATGTATATTTGAGAGTGATAACTCCTAATAGAAATAGATCTTTGCTTACCCTAGTTGAGATTAGTATTCTTACCTTGTGGATAGTAAGTTGTATCTCCATGTTAGGATTGAACAGAGTGAAATCATTCAACTAGATTTACCTTTAGAAGGCTTAAGTAATGTGCCCCTAAGAGAACTTGTAGCAATAGTCAGTGGTTTATTGTATTTTTTGAGAACTAGAATGTTTCAAAAGTATTGTCAAGCTTCAGAGATAACAGTTGTATTACTTAAGTAATAGTAGCCCTATTCTTATTTCCTATTCCATGTTATTTAATTTTAGTAGAGGGTGCCTCATGTGTAAGTTTATAACATACTTATTACATGAACCTATATTAGTAGACTGAATAATCAAACCACGTTTGAATCTTTCATTATGGTGTCTCACTTAGATTGTGCCCTCAAATTCATCTCCCCAGATGCTATTAGGACTCATGATAAGGATATTTAAGATAATATATATTCTTCTTTCAATGACCCTCAGAAATTTCATCCTATTATTTATTACCTCATAGTTCTATCTTTGTATTCGTATTTTGAATATTCTAATTGGTTTCTAAACACTTTATATGGACAATCTCTTGTAGCCAGCAAGTTAGTTCAGAATCAAATAGACAAACCTAGTAATTTCTCCTCTTCCCTCCTTGTCTTACTTTCCTAAGTTTCATCTCTATGCCTTCTCCTTCGCATGATATGTAGTTCAGTTGAGTCTTTCTCCTAAACCAAAATTATCTTATCCATGATAGATACTCATCATCAGAAATGATCTTCATGTTTAATGGCTCTTTAATCATTAGCCCAGCTACATCCATTATAAGTAGTTATTATGGTCATGTACCTTCATATGTTTCCTCCTAGCACAAGTTCAGAATGAAGTAGTTATTTTTCCTTATATATAGAATCTTGTTATTTTTATGTTATCATTTCAGTCCTTCATGATTTCGTATATTCACTCATGTCGGATAAATTCGTCTATGTTTACTCTTTGTTCAATTAAAATAATGTTTAGATTCATCTTGTATTCATGTAATTTAAGTTTTAATTAGTTTAAAACTCAATTAGTCAAGCTTCAATCTTCATTCAAGGATGAATGATCCTAAGGAGGAGATATTCTAAGGCCCCGTCCATGTTTCATTCTTCAAACCAGTCATCAAGGCGGTATTCAAGCTAAACTTAGGAAATTTTTAAGAAAAATATGTCAAGACAATAGTACATTCGAATCTATGGATTGTCGTGTTGATACAACGGGCCGTACTGTCCACCAGTGAGATCTCCACCTATAAGTATCATATTGACCTTGTACCAAACGGTCAATCCTATAGGTTATAGTATGGACTCTATGGTAGATTGAACTATAGTATTCATTCAATAACCTAGATATTTAGTCTTCAAGTCTATGATCAACACTATAGACCGAAGAACCAATTCTACAGGCCATACTTTAAGACGTACTATTGATCCAACAAAGATAAAGTTTTGGCCTTAAATTCTACAACCAATTTTATGGATTGTGATGCTGACTTCACGAATATTAATGTCCTCACATAGTATAGAATCATCAAATTAAACCTTGGATCAATCCTACAAACCGTGATGTTGAAACTACTGTCTGTACTATTCGTTCATGGATTATTCTTGGAAAATCTAGGGATTTTATCATGAAACTGCGGTCAATTACCATCCCTCCCTAATATAAATTACTAAGTATAACAGTTATTTTATATGAATTAAGGTCCAAAGAAACTCGTAGACAAAGTTAAGTTGAAAAGCTTTCTACAAGTCAAGATTTTCACCTTCGTTTCTACAAGGGTCAACTTTAATCAATCATATCAACCAAATTATAATGAGTTATGTGGCCAATAACCTATCAAATTAAGACTTGTTAAATATTGATTACAATGCAATAAACTATACATAATTTTAAATTAGGAGTAAAATGTTATGACATTTTAGTAAAGTATTCTCAGGCTGGTCAATACTACGACCAATAGTACGGACCATATTTTGATAGTATGGCTCATACTGTTGAGTTCTGGGAAATTTCCTACGCATTTTTAAAATGTTATTTAAGCCTTCTCCCATTTTCCCAACCCTATATTAAGTTAGTTTTGAGTACTTTGAGGGCTTATTTAATGTATTAAACTAGTTTACCCTCATAATCATCATTCAAAACATTCAAGAATCAAGAGATCCTCTCAAACCCAACCTATAGTTTGTCTTTATCCTCAAGAACCCAAAATCCTTCGAGTCCAAAAATTCAAGATACAAAGAGATGGCCTTCACACAAAGTTTTATATGTTTTTCAACTCTAAGAACTCCATAAAAGAGTTTTGTTTTCAAGATAAAGATTCAAGATTCGAACATTCAAGATTTGAACATTCAAGATTTTCTTCAAGAAAATTAATGTTCTTTCTCAAGCTCAAGAAAGGTGAAGTCTCCATCAAAGTTTTTAATATATAAGCTTCATAATTAGATATGTGGGTATTCAATGAGGATCGTCTTTCATCCTCATGCCCAAAAATTAAGAATTTTAGAGAAAGATTCTTGTTCTATGATCTAGGGTTTATATCCAATTATGCATAATTACTCCTATTTTAGTTTCTCATGATTCTAAGCATGTGCATATATTTATGGAAGTTATTCAAGATTTTTATGTATTGAATCTAGTACTCAGTTTTACCATGATTTATAAGTATAATGTTCATGACTTGATCAGTTCTAAAGCATACAAGTATGTAAGCATGATTTTAGTTTTTATTATAATTTCTCATGAAA
>JBDJHY010265876.1:0-10433 GCA_039654485.1 Withania somnifera
AGATTAAAAGATCCTGAATGGAATGATTTTGAATATCGTTTAAGATCTAAAATATACTAAAAGAAAAGAACACCAGCAGGTTCTCGAATCAAGTGGGAACTTACTACTTCACTTTTAGTATTTTAATATTGAGGATCAGAGTTTGTTAACCGTAAACATCGGATGGCTGGCCAAATCTATATGTATAAAAAAGCATGCAACAAGTGAATGTATACGAGTAGTGCATTGAATATACTGAGTATGATGGAGGTAAGTAATAATAGGCTATCAACAACAATAGATAAAATAGATAAGCAATGCATGAACAAGTATTACTGACCTAGATGGCAACTTGCTGAACTCGATAGGGTACTAATATGCAATAAATAATTAGTTAATAAAATACTTATTTTATTACTTGACTCTTCCTTCTGAAACTTAGTTGACTCTGACTGACTTGCTAACACTCTTGATTAACACTTAGCTAAACTTTGGAAGGTTCTCTCACACTTATTGCCCATGCACAAGACTATAGGGTCTAACATTTAGCATGGTGGTAGGTTTTCCTAAACCTTGCCAAAGGAAAAGAGTGTTAGTTGAACTCATATTAGATCCACTAAGTAAAATATAAAGGCTCTCACTAGACCATGTTGAACTTCCTATTGCTCGAAACAAAAGGTTATGGATAAAGGGTTGGACTACATGATCCTCTGGTGCCAATACTACTGACAAGACTTTAACTATGTTAAACTTTTACTCATGTTGCCTAATGAATACTGAACTTACTGTGTCCACCATTTTGCAGTCTCATTCTTCTATTTAAACTTTATTATAGTTAAACTGACTCATGAACCTGATAGACTCTAGAAGACAAAATTCTTATTGTATAATTCACAAAGTTGACCATGACCATAAACCATAATTCTAACCCTTACACTGCAATACCATGAACCTTTACTTTTAATTATAGTGATTTTACTCAAAATATGAACAAGGAATTTTATAGACTCCACATAAGGGACTTGGACTCATGTACTAGACCATGCTTATAAATTAATAAAAAAATATGAGATTCTATCTTGAAAACAAATATCAGGATTATTAATGATCAATAGTGTATTAAATACACAATTTTCAACATGAAAAACAATTTTGGGGATTCACCCTAAATCTCTAAATCATGAACATGAACCAAAATACTAGGTAGTTGGGAAAAAGGATGAAAAGAGATCCTTTTTCATGACCCACATACCTGAATTGGAGAGAATCTATGGAGGAATTGGTGATGAGTGTGCTGCACAATGATCATTTTTTGAGATCCCTAGGTTTAGTTCTTGAGAGAAACCTTGAAAAATCCGTTCCTTGATTTAATTATGAATTAATGAATAAAGTAATATGGTTTTGAGTTACAATATATACCATAAATTGAAGCAAAAAACATGGTAATTACCAATTAATGTTTTTTGAAACATCCCTGACAAAATCGTATACGTACAGGAATTGGTTACTTCCCATGATCGTATTGATGGTCCATCAACCAAGTTGTCGAGTTGTGCCACTAATATGATCTCACTGGATTAACTTGACGGAATCTTCTATGGTATGTCGACCTGATTTATGGATTATGGAATGGTACATGGGATGGATTTATGCTTAAATATTGGAGAAATTAGGTCACTACCATGGAAGAAACGACGGACTATCGAATGGAATCACAATCAGTCACACGACTCATCAAACTAGAGGGACATCATTCTTATGAAGAGGAAACACTGGAAAGGTTCCACGGTCCACTTCATGGTCCATGGAACCTCTTCACGAACCGTGAAACAATCTGTGAAATAGGTCTAGTTCTATATTCATATGAAACTTCACAAACATACTTTATTTCACCAGCACCACCTATATTACAATATATCCCCCTTGTGATCATTTAACCTCGAATGGATATTTCAGTCACTAAAACCTAGGAAAAGGTCTAGGAAACTAACACGATAACTATAGAACCAACCCATGACCTCATATAAAAAAAACATGGTTTAAGTACTAATTCAGCTGATAGACATGCATGCTACTATAACTGAACATAACTACCATGAATTTTTCAACTAATTCAGTAGTACTCATATAGGGACTTATGCAATGCTATGTCAATATTTCATGCAGTATGCTTATGAAAAAAAAAGTAAAATCTAAATAGAGAGGCTATTACCTCATATTAAAGTGGAACTATAAGGAATAGATACGGGTATCTACTCATCATATTGGACCTCTACATCCTATGTTACATACTCAACTGACTGGTTCCTTTGAAGAACCTTGACTAGCACTACTTTTGTGTTTCTTAACTTTTGAACCTACCTATGTAGGACCTGAATGAGAATCTCCTTATAAGTCAAGCGAACAACAGTGCTAACAATGTCAACTGGAACAACCAAGTTTGGATTACTTAAGCATTTTCTGAGCAAGGAAACATGAAAAACATTATGGACTACTGCTAACTCTGCCAAAAGATAAAACTCATAGACTATATTACCTATCCTCATCAAAGTATTATAAGGCCTAAAGGACCTTGTACTTACCTTTTCATTCAACCCGAATGTCATAACACCATACATAGGTGATATTTTCAAGAATACCCAATCACCTATCTTAGACTCTATTCTCTCTTCCTCACATATATATGGGATATCTGTCTTCTTTAAAATGCCATGAATCTCTCACGGATGATCTGAAATTGATGCAATTATGAATAATTTTTGGACCAAATATAGATGCCTCACCTACCTCGAACCAACCAATAGGATACCTACCCCTACTTTCATAAGAATCCTTAAATGGGTCCATAAGTATGATAGAGTGATAGATGTTGTTGTATAATCAAAGTAAATTAAACAATACAATTTCCCATGAAATCAATGGGACATGTCCTCATTATTTCTCTAGTGTCTGAGTGGCCCTCTCAACTTGATAATTTGTTTGCCGACGAAAAGCCATAATCATATGAAACTACTAAACACAAACATCTTTGAAAGGATCTAAGTGAGATATAAAATTTGTACACCAATCAAAGATATTAGTCACTGGTACCCTATGTATCCTAATCATCTGCTTGAAATAGATCCTGTCATACTACTCGGCTTAATAACTTCTATGAATAGGTAAAAAGTGAGAAGACTTAGTCATTCGATCTACTATAACCCATACAAAATCATGTTTCTAGGCTATGGTAAACCAACGAAAAATTCCATATTTATCACCTCCCCTTCCATGTCAGAATCTCAAACTGCTACATCTCACCTGATAGGATCTAGTGTTCCATCTTTACTTGTTAATTATTAGTACACTTCCCCACAAACTCATCTATGTCCTTCTTCATACCACACCACCAATATTCTTTTTTTAAATTTCTATACATCTTTGTAGCTCCAGTATGAACATAATACTTGGAACTATAAGGCTCTAACAAGATCATACCTCTTAATACATCAACTACTAGAACACAAAGACAAACCTGAAAGGGAAGTACACCATCTCCCCCTTGGGATAAATCTTGAACAGTATGTTTTCACAATGAACTCTTCATCTTATAATACGCTGACATCTAGCTTCCTTTCCACCTCAACTACAAAAGATGATTAAGAATCATTTAAAATAAGCATGCCACTATCATCAGAACCCACCAATCGAACACTAAGGTATGTAGGCCTATGCACCTTCTAGCCAATCCTCTTGACAAACTTACTAAGGACAACCTACTAAGAGCATGAACTACCACATTGGACTTTCCTGGATGATACATAACTACCATGTTGTAATCCTTCAAAAGCTCAAGCCATCTCCACTAATGAAGACTTAAATATTTGTTTTCAAACACTAGAAGACTTTTATGGCTAGTGAAAACATCTACATGAAATTTATACAAGTAGTTCCTTGATAATTCCAAAGGTAAAACAACAGTTGCTAACATAAGATCATGAGTAGGAAATTTTTTTTGATGAGTCTTAACTTGTATAGAAGCATAACACACCACTTTACCATGCTTCATCATCACATAGCCCAGACTATCCTCGGAGGTGTCACAGTAGACTACAAAACCCTATGAACCATCAGGCAAAGTCCACATTAGAGCTAAACTCGACCTAGTTTTCACCACCTTAAAACTCTTCTCACACATATCTGACCATTATAATTTCACATTTTTCTAAGTCAAATAGGTCAAGGGAAAGGATATAAAAGAAAATTCCTAGACAACCCTACTGTAATACCCAGCTATATCCAAAAAGTTATGGATATTTGAGGGAGATGTCGGTCTAGGCAAATTTTTTATAGAATCTATCTTTTTGGGAATTTAACTGAATGCCATTGCTAGAAATGATATGACCAAGTAAAGCAACTAACTGGAGGAAAACCTCACACTTAGATGTTTTATTATTATATTCCATAAGAGTCTGAAGAATAATCCTACGATGGTTGTATGCTCCTCTGCATTTATTAAATAAACAAGGACTTCATCAATAAAGATAATCATGGATAGGTCCATGTATGACTAGAATACCCTTTTCATGAGGTCTATGAAGTTTGTATGAGTATTAGTCAAACCGAAGGAAAACCACGAACTTAAAGTGTCCATAAAGAGTTCAAAAATTAATATTTTGAATATCTTACTCTCTGACCTTACGATAATGGTAGACAGAATGAAGATCCATTTTAAAGAAATGGGTAGCACCGTGTAGCTTATCAAACAATGCATTAATCCTAGGAGTTGAATATTATTTAATGTGAATTTTATTAGCTAGAGGTAATCTATACATATGTTCTGGGAACCATATTCATTACGCATAAACAAGATAAAGGAACCAAAGGGAGATACACTAGGACAGATGAAACACTTTTCTAGGAGGTCTTTTAACTTATTTTTCAACTCTGAAAGCTCAGTTGCTGCCATCTTATATGGAGGGTTGGGTGCTCTGAATGAGGTCTATACCTGTAAAACCCCCAAAGTTATGCTAGAATTTGAAACGTTCAATGCACATGCTTAAGTCCTAACCCTAAGAGTTTGAACATGTTCCTAGATAAGAAAATAATTTCCAAAGTATGTATTGATATTTTACATGATTCAAGTTTTAAGGAACACTTAGTGCAAAATTAAGATCAAAGCCTTTCTACCGTTGTAGTTTTTCATATCATTTCAGCTATGGATAAAGAATCTATGTAGAACCATAATTAGGGTAAACACTGCCATAAGCAATAGGGAAGGGGGTGCAACACGTCCCTATGCTTTGGCATAAAATTTCCACTTTCAATTTATTAAATATCAATATTACATCGTTTTACACTTTAATAAGAGTATAAAATATTTTAAAAAATATTCTAATTCCTATATTTCCCCTATTCTCCCATACTTTATTAATTCACCTCTCATTATTTACAATACTCAGATAAGAGAAACAAAAAAAAATCAAGCGTCAGTTCTCTTCTCAACTCTCAACCTAGGGTTCTTCTTTAATGGCTTTAAGAACCTTCTCCAATCTTCGTTCATGGTATATTAAGGCTTATTAAAAGTTATTTGGGACTTAAACAGGAGTTTCCTTCAACCCTTTTGTACAAACCCTTCATTGTCAAGTTAAAAATTTCATAGTAGAACTTCCTAGGGTTTTCCAATTTGTATTAAATGTCAAAATTTCCCTTTCTTGTATGATCCTTAATATATTGCGTATATTGAATAAATTTTACATAGTATACATGAAATTTCATGTCCCTATGAGTTATATTTATTAATATGCATGAGTTAGGGCCTATGTACTTGCATGTTTCTATGAGTTAGAGAGTTATCTTAATAGACTTGTGACATGAACATGAAGCGTAATAAGGTTTACATATTTTTGGGTAATACTACATGAACTTTGAATTGAAGTTTCCTACATATGAAGATTTTTATGGAATAATGAAATATTATTGAATCTTGTATAAAGGTTGAAACTTTGTAAGTAAATACGAAATTAAGGATTTTGATGGAACAATGAAAAGTTGTTGAATCTTGTATAAAGTTGAAACTTTGTAAGTAAATATGAAATTAAGGAGTTTTGCATGAGTTATGTAGTTTTACAACTAATAAGCATGGTGATAGGAAGAGTCTTACTTCAAGAATCACTTGATTATTATGAAGTATTTGAGATTTATTTAGATGTTAATGAATGAAATTTTTATGTTTGTCTTTAAAATATTAAGCCCAATTTTGAGTTAGAAATGTTTCAAAGAATTTTTTAAGTACCTATATTACAAGTTGAAAAAAGTTGTCAAGAAATCACCCATAGAGGCTAAATATGATATTTGAGAAGAAATGGCCCAAGAGGTTAAGACATGGTATTTTGATCAAGTTTTTCACTTAAATTATTGTAACTGATAAGTATTAGCAGTAATATGTTTTGGGAGTAGTATTAGAACAGAAATAATTAAACATGAAGTTCTAGTCCCATTACTTTGTTGCCAACCATAAGGTTATATTATGGACCAAAGAGAGCCTAGTTATAATTTCTAGTTGTATCCACTAGGTTATTGACAGGTATTGTATCGTGGCATTGTATAGCCCACCCATCAGCCGTGACACAGGCCAAATCCATGTCTACTCATGTCTATTATAGAACCTCCTACATCTGTTCAGCTTCAGTATTTGAAATGTGGTTTAAACTAAGTGAAATTTTATATTTTGAAACTAATGATTTTTATAAATAATTTCTAAGTCTTTTCCTTATACTTCAAAAAGGTAGAGTTCTATAGTATAACATGTCAGTTTCGTTAGGTCTTATATGTTGATATTTTTGCAGATTAGAGTCAGATTTGTCATTTTCATAGTTAAAATAAATTGTTTGTTTTAGTTTACTCATATTTCACTATTTATATGGAAGTTTGAAGCTACTCTTTTAATACTTGATATTTTAAATGCACCACATACTTAATATACAATATTTCAATATAGTAGTGTTTAGTCAGGTTGTATCACAAGATCAGGGAGTAGAAGTCTATAAATAAAGGATATTGTTGCACATTAATACTTCCTAACATTGAGAGTCAAAGTCAGATTTGTTCATGCATTTCACCCAAGATCATTATTTAGGTAGAGTATTGTCAACAATATTGATATTTCTATTCATGTTACCTTTCCTCTTACTTAATAGATTCAAATGTATTGATCATATATTTTCTTGCGCTGCTTGGACTTCACTCGTGTAGGTTCAGCCAACACTCTGGACATTTGCATTTGACTAGGACCCTCATTCCTAGTAGAGGTGGAGAACAGTGGTGAGTTCCCACTTGATTCAGGAGCAAGCTGTATATTATTGTTTTTCCTTGATTTAGAGCCTAGACTTTGGAATAGTATTTCCATTCAATTTTTGGATCACTTGAGGCATTGTTCTAGCATTTGTATCAATCGTCTTGTTCAGCTTGTAGTGGATTTCAAACGTAAGTTAGTAACATTTGAATTTGGTGTATTCCTATTTTTTTACCATATTGGTTATTCATTCATGTGAGATGGCGAACTACCTTACAATTTAATTAAAAATTTCTTCAGTTGAGTATGAATGTTATAGCTATGCATGATCCAAAGGCACCGAGGCAACTTAGTGGCTGATGATATCTAGTACCACCTAGGTGGTGACTTTAGGGTGTTAAAAAGTTGAAGTCTATCTCCCTATCAAGAGGGATACTTAGTAAATCCTCATGAAATATATATAAAAACTTCCTGACAACTGGAATTGACTAACTATCTGGAGTCTCGGATTCAGAGTCCTTCACTCAAAACAAATTATAGATGCATCTCTTAGAAATCATCTATCTAGATTTTTGATAAGAAATGAATCTACCCTTAGGAATAGCTCTACTCCTCCCCCTCTCAAGAATATATGTATAAGGAATTTGCAAATTGAAAACTCTAGTCTAAAATCAATAATAACGTGTCATGAATGGATCCAATCCATGTCTAACTCATACCAATCATTTGGAACAAAAATCCCTAAGATAGACACGAGACAACTATCATAGGCCCTCTCATGTACAATAGTGTGACAAAGAGGATTAGAATCAGAAAAGGACTCAGATAAACTCCCAGGACTAATACCAAACTTCTTAGAAGTATAAGGGTTTACAAACAATGGATTGTCTCCGAGTTTTAACAATGTATAAAAAATAACCCCATGAACACCAACATAATTGTCACCATATTAGTTGAATGCTCCTGCTAATGTTTGGAGACTAAAACAGATAACTAGTTCTAGTTCTAAGCACTACTGGTATAAGCATAAGTGCCCTATTATGTCGGGTGGGCTACTAGTACTGCTATTGTACTAGTATGAGCTCCACCATTTCTACCTTCCTTATTATCCATAAGAAAATCCCTAATATGATAACCTATATTAACCCAACCAAACACCCATTCAAAGGGAAATCTCAGAAGTATGACCTTCCTAACCATACCTATAGCATCCATCTTGACCCAAATGACTAAGACCTGTATGATTCTTAGAACACCTACCACGAAGTGGAAAAGTGTGCACTGCTATCATGCTTCCCTCAGAAGTTTTTTGAGTTATCTTATGTTGTTGATTTGAGGCCAGCTGGATATATGAGTAGGGGAACTGAATGAATATGGGGATGGTGCCCTAAAATTTTATTTCTACTATCACTGACCCTTACCTAACTTGGTTTGTATGAATTCAGATTGGCTAGTTTTGGCCTTCTTTCTCTGGTAACTCTCTCTTACCTTGGCCTTATCTTTCTCAATTTTTTCAAAGTAGAACATCTTCCTACTGATGTACATATCAATAGCCAATATAGCTACTCTTCCTGCCTATATAAAATATGGTGAGAGGTTTGACATGAACATGTTCATTCGGTTGCGTATATCTGCAACCATTTAAGGGGGATACCTAGAGAGCTTGGTAAACCTCATACCATACTATGACACTTTCATAGATCCTTGATCCAGACTCAAGAACTCCCTAAACCTCTCCTACCTCTTCTCCCTAAAAAAGATCCTACCAAAAAATCCCTCCTCAAACTCATCCCAAGAAGGTGGAAGTGCTTATACCCCTCTATTCTTCTTCCACAAATACTACAAAAACCTAGCAACATCTTTTGGCCTATATGAAACTAAGGCTACCGTATCTACCTCGAACACCCTCATCAACTCACTTCCTCTTAACCTCCTTTATAAAGCTTCGGGTCCTCATCAACTATCAAACAAAAGAATTCCAAGGGAATCAATCTCAAGAACTCCCACACCCTAACAACTTATGTATAATAAACTAGTCGAACTACTGGTGTATGGGCTAGTCCTAAGCCTGCACATCCATAGTCTGGAAAATAGGGGCATCATATTCCTAAACTCTGTATTAGTAATTTTTTTAGGTTGTTGTGCCTCGGGAGTTAGTGGATCCTAATTCATCAAATTCATAGTCCTAGCCTAGAAAGAGGGCTATCTGCATTAAGGCATGATCTGAAATGCATAAATCATGACTTAGGATATAAATTTGGGGCTAAACTCCAAAGCAGGAGAATAATTATGAACAAAGGGGAAGATTTCCTACAAGCTATGTAGCCTCTAAGTTATAAGTATATTGTAGTTTATCTCCTTAACTAATACTATAACATACATAGGCTTTCAAACATATCCTAGGACTCTATTAACCTTACGCTTTGATACCAAGTTTTCATGCCACGGGTCTCCCCCCCCCCCATTAGGGACTGACATCGTTAGCCACTAAGTTGCATCAATAGCCTTAGATGTACCCATGAATTATTCCTAGCTATATCACTCATACTCTGTAGATAAAGTGTTATAGAAATAATAATATAATAAGAATTATGAACCTCACATCAATAAATGGATATATGAATAGCTAATTAAAACTCATTATCACAAAGCTAACATAGTCCATGTCTGAAAGCCACTAGCAAGATGAATAATGATAAGATAGGACAATGTCCCTAGCTGGAAAAAAAGCATAAAACTATTATTATCTCAAAATCCTAAGCTCTAAAATATATTGAACTCCATTAGGTTATCAAATCAAGTTGGATTCACTTCTATTCTTCTAAGAATGTGGATCCAAGTCAAGCACAAGCATCTGGATGGCTAACCGGATCAATATATGTGAATAATATGAAAAAAAACAAGTGTGTGCTCATTTTAATGACCCTCATGGTCATTTATGATAAATATGTGATGTCTTGCATCTTAGAGCATTATAGCAGTTTCCCCAAGTCATTTATGACTTGCTAGGACCGATAGTACGGATCCCTGGAAACTCGGTTGAGAAATATCTCAAATTCCCTATTTTAGAGCCTAAAGTTAAGTATTCATTGATCAAAGTCAAATTTCCTTCAAGACGACCTCAGAATTTAATTCCGACAGTTCCATTAGCTCCAGAATGCCAAACAAAGTCAAGATTGAC
>JBDJHY010265887.1:0-10433 GCA_039654485.1 Withania somnifera
TAATGGCTCTGCCTTTACCCATTTAGTGAAGCAGTATATGGCTACCATTAGAATCTTCACTCTTCCTGGAGCTTCAAGAAATGGTCCCACGATGTAGATTCCCCATTGAGAAAAAGGTCAGACACTCTGTACCGATATTAACTCCATCTGAGGTCATCAAGCTATTGGCACATGGAATTGGTACTTCGGACACTTCTGGATGAAGTTATGTGTATCCTGGAATAAAATGGGCCAGCAATAGCCCCATCTCAGGATCTTTCTTGCCAATCCCCTTTCCCCTAAGTGGATACCACATGAGCCCTCATGGATTTCCTGTATTATGTAATTGGCTTGAACTGGCCCTACACACCTTAGTAAAGGCTGTGAAAAAGGTCTTTTATAAAGGACCCCATTCTCCAATAGATACCTGGATGCTTTGAGGGGAAGTTTCCTTACCTCAATGGGGTCGAATGGAGTCTCTCCCGAGGTGAGGTATCTTACTATCGGGGTCACCCAGCTATCATTTACCTCTTCCACCACAGAGATTTTGATTTCAGTTATACTTGGGTTGCTAACCTCTTTAATTAATACTTGGAAACCCGTCTCACCTTTTTTGGAGAATGCCAATTTGCTAAGTGCATCAGCTCTAGTATTTTCTCCTGGGGGGACCTTGGTTATATGGAAATAGGAGAGTTTTCCTTGCAATTCCCTCACTAATTCCAGGCATTTCTTCAGCTAAGGATCCTTCATCTCGTACACACCTTTTACCTAATTGACCATAATTTAGGAATAACTGAAGACAGAGAGTGACTTTATCTTCATTTGTTGGGCTAGACACAGACCTGCTTTCAGTACTTCATACTCTACCACATTGTTTGTTGTTTTAAAAGTAAAACATAATGCATACAACATCTCAGTTCCCTCAGGACTTTTGAAAAGTATTCCAACCCTACTACCGTCATCACTAGAGGCTCTATCTACATGTATGACGAAAGTGTCACTAGGTGTTTTGGGTTCCTTGTCCACCTCGGTCTCCTTCATAGAAGGTTCTATTGCCTCTGAGGTACATTCATGCATCTCTACAAGGAAATTTGCTAGAGCTTGGCCTTTGATAGCCTTTCTAGGTCAAAAGTTGATTTCATGTTCTTCGAGCTCGACTGGCCACTTCATTAGTCGCCCTGATGCTTTTGGATTCAGTAGTACTTATTTCAGAGGTACATCTGTTAGCACACAAATAGGGTATGCTTAGAAGTAGGAGTGAAGTCGCCGAGCTACCATTATCAATGCTAGCACTATTTTTTTATTGGGCAAGTATCTCACTTCAGCTTCGTATAGATCTCGGCTGACAAAGTTGACTGGTTTTTGAGATCCCCTTTCTTCCTTGACAAGGACGGTGATGACCGCTTCCCTTGTTGCTGCTAGGTAGAGATGTAAGTTCTCTCCTGGCTTCGATATGGCTAGCGCAGGCAATGTCTTCAGATGTCATTTTAGATCCTCAAAGGCCTTTTGACACTCATCTAGCCATTGGAAGTTCTTGGTGTTTTTCAGGACGCGAAAAAAGGAAACTTTTTTTCAGTCGATTTAGATAAGAAAGGCAACTGGTTTTTAGCAGATTTAGATAAGAAGCGGCTTAGGGATGCCAGGCACCCCATCAACTTCTACGTATCTTTCAGGCACTTCGGCGATTTCATCTCGGCCACCACTCTTACCTTGGAAGGATTCACACTCAATCTGTTCTTGGATATAATGTACCCAAGGAACTTCCCTCAGCTGACCTCGAAATTGCACTTCGCCGAATTCAGTTTCACTCTCGTGTACCTCAGGATTTGAAGAACTTCCTCCAAGTCTTTTAAACTTATTTCTAGGAATTTGTTTGTCATGATGATGTCATCCATGTAGACCTCTACCGCACTGTCGATTTATTTTTTGAACACTTTATCCACTAACCTTTGGTACGTGGCTCCAGTATTCTTCAAACCAAAAGGCATCTTCTTGTAGGTAAATGTCCCACAGTCTGTAATAAAGGTAATTTTAGGGGCATCCACCTCGTCCATGAGCACTTGGTGGTAACCCTTATACAAGCCTAAAAAAATTTAAGAGTTCATACCCTAAGACAGATTCTACCTTCTAGTCGATGACTGGTAAGGGGTAGCAATCCTTGGGACAATACTTGTTAAGATCAATATAGTCAACACACATACTCCATCATTCCCCTGCCTTTTTCACCTTGACCGGATTGGCGATCTAGGTTGAATACTTTACTTCAAAAAGGATATCAACAGCCAACAATTGCTCGACTTCATCTCAGATAACCTGGTTTTTTTCAGGTGCAAATTTCCTTTTCTTCTACTGCACAGGCTTCACCCGTGGATCTATATTTAACCTGTGGACCATCACATCGGGTGATACCCCCCTCATATCCAAAGAAGACTAGGCGAAGACGTCTTTAAACTTTTGGAGTAATGATATAATTCCCTGATGGAGGGTTGAGTTTCGTGATGATCCCACATTGACTTTTCTTTCAAAGAATTTGGGGTCTAATGGGACCTTAAGTACTTTGTCATCCGCTTCCCTTGACGGGATGAAGTGAATTCTCTACTGGGTAGAGGGTGAGTAATCTGTAATTGCTATTTGTTCACCTTAGGTACTTTCTTTTTTAGCACAATTCTCATGCACTCTTATGAAAGTTGTTGATCACCCCAAATCGAAGCTATCCTATGATCAGTGGGAAACTTTATCATGAGGTGGTATGATGAACAAATTGCATTGGTTGGTATTATCCAATCTCATCTCAGAATGACGTTGTAGGGAGAGGGTGCATTAATTACATAAAACTATACCATCATGGTTTTTTGCCTGGGGTAGTCCCCTACAGTCATTGGTAACCAGATGGTTCCCTCAGGAATCACCTCTCCCTAGGTAAAATTACCTCGGCCAATTCCGAGTTGATCGAAGCATGCTAAGAAATGATGCTCACAGAAACACCATTATCCACATACACTGGATGCACTTATTTGGTTTCCATGATCATCTTTATCACCAAGGCATCAACATGAGGCATCACTCCTAGGACGGCGTCCTCCTTAGAAAAAGTTATGACTTCTCCTGATTTGAATCATTTATGGCGAGGTTCCTCCAAGGGTATCCTTCTCGCCTCTGCTTTTAGAGCATCTTGTGATATCTCCTCTAAGGGCCACCAAATATTGCATGTATTACCCCCATGACATTATTGTTTTGGTTCTAAGGAGGGGTTAAAGATGGTGTGGGGGCTCCATTTCCATATTTTTGGCTGGGGCCTACAGTAATGTGATTGGGATTGAAATAACTGCCCTAACCTGAGTATCCCTGAGTGAGGTATTAGGGATACTGGTTCTGAGGTGATTCCCACATCCTATACTACTTGCCTTGTCCCCGACCTGCGGGGTTTAATCCTTGGCCTCCTTGATAGTTCCCTCGGCTACCTCGTCCATGACCTCAGGAGGAACTTGTAGTGGCACCTGTATACTGAGTTAGCATTTCTTGTTTCACACACTCGTTGATCTCTTTTATGATATCCTTGCATATCTCGATGTCGTGGCCATGATCATTATGGAAGTAATACCATAGGCTCCGAGATCATTTATATGGTGGGGCCTGCAGTGCTTGAGGTGGCTTCAGTACATCATGGAGAAGTGCCAGGATCTCAGACCTTGACTTCATTAGCAGGGTCAAGGTTCCTTCAGGGGACTTTGGCTCGCTCTGCCACTTATTCAGCCTGTCAAAGACATTCTTTCTAGGGATTCATCCAGGTATTTCTTGTCTGACCTATTCCCTTCCTGTTTTTTCTTGTTGTCCTCATCTGTCATTGAAAAATTCTCACCACCCTGAGTAGATCTTGATCTATCTGTGGTGTATTTCTCCCCAGCTTAGTGTAGAGGTATCCGGGTTGGAGTCCACTTAAGAAAGATGAGATGACGAGTTGGTCAGTCTTATGTTCTATTTCTAGGTTTTCTTCTGTGAAGCGCTCCAGGTACATGCTTATAGCTTTGTCCTCTCTTTTCTTGACGTCCAGGAGATCAGTTGAGTTCTTCACCATCTTCTTCTTTTAGTAGAAGTGGGCGTAGAAGAGCTCGACTATCTGGCAAAATGAGGTGATGCTATACCTTGGCAGGTCGTCAAACCAAATCCTGGCTTTCTCCACTAAAAATTCTAGGAACACCCTGCACATGTGTACCGTATTACACTGGCAATTTACCATTTGAACTTGAATTGGGATAAAAAGTCACTTGGGTCAGTTCTCCCATCCTAAGGCTTTATCTCGGGTGATTTGAAACCCTTAGGTAAGGGAGTGTTCATTATTTCTCTTAAGAAAGGGGTAATTACATCCTAAGCCTCATCGATTCCCAAAATTCTATCCAATTCACTTTTGATAAAATTCTTTTGGGGAGTTTTGTTAGGGACAAAACTGTGCTTGGCGTCAAACAGAGTTTTGTTTGGGGAGTGGGCTTCGATCTTTATGAGGGTTGCGACTTTGATGTCATCCACCCAACTGTGCTTGCTTCCGTCTTTTTTGGCGAGGATTCACATCACTTGAACAGGAGTCGGTCGATTCTATTGAACTCTGGTAGTTTCTCCTCATGTTCTTGATTTGGTTCTTGATTGAGCTGAGTATCATCATGGGATCTCATATTGAGATAGTCATTGCACCATTTTTGAAACAAAGTCTGGCGCTCCTGGGCGAACCCTTCTGCCATGGTTAGCTGGACGTTTGTTATTGCCCTATCCCGGTCATCTCGCCGGTTGGTATGATAGGTGGGTACTTGGGTTGATTGTACCCTACCTCGGCTTTTACCACCTTAGCTAGAACCACCGCGTGCCATGGTCCTGCCACCACGACCTGCACCTCATGTGCTTTTTCTCCTTGTGTGGACCATCTCTTCAAAATTTTTAAACTTTGATATTTAAAAACAAGAATCTATAGCTATTGGTTCCCCATAGACGGTGCCAATTGATGAATCCCAAAAGATTACCAATAATCCTACTATGAAATCTACCTTATGATTCTGGGCAACAACAATGATTCTTGGGTAAACACCTGAAAAACAAAGCCCAAGGTGGTCCCCGGGATAGTTCTCCGATGCTTAAGTTAGCAAAGAGCTTTAAAGAGAATACCAATAATATTTGAGAGTAGTATATTGAGCGTCCGTTTTCCTTCCTTCTTTATGGCTTTTATATTTGTTACTTGTTACAGCCACATTAGTAGGCATTGTAAATGAGGCGTAACCTCTATAGTGATTATTTCCACTCTCTTCGTTATTATTGTTGTCCCATTATTGGGCACTAATATTAGGGAATAACTCCTGCAACGGTTGTTGCTACATGATGATAATTATTTTTACTGTCTATATTAGTGGTAATTATTTTACCGTTACTCTACATCTATTATGATACTTATGGTTTTAACAGTAATTATTAATTACTATTAGTTCCTTGTTCTATCATTATTCTACATTTACACTTAGTTCTATATAATAGATTCATACTGTTAGTACTAATTAACATGCATTAATATTATCAATTGATAGTATATAACTATAAATTATTATATATATTGCTCTCAAAATTCTAATTAGTCGTTACTTACATGTTTAATATTATCTATATTATTTTAAATTTCATACTAATTATCATGGGACAAACGTGCAACACACGTTCCTAACACTACTAACAAAAATATATGTCAAAACAAATGAGTTTTCTGTTAGTGAGTTTCTTTTAACCGACACACCATCATGTCAATACATGATAACCAATTGTTGCTTGACTGGCAAGTCGTCTTGTGCCTTGACAGGGCATAACATGGAATGGGGATCCAAAAATCTTTTCGAGTTATTTTTCAGCTTCTAAAAGCATACAAGATAAGTTTACACTATGATTTACTTTCTCATTTTACGTTAGTATTTTTTGTGTTTTTTACCGTGCATAAACAATTTCACTTCAATTTTTTCCATAAAAAATTTGTTACTTGGTTTATGGGACAGAAAGGGAGTATATTCTAACTATAAATTGAATTATTCAATTTTTCAAGTTCTAAGGTTGTAGGTGCCTGTCGACTTATCGGAGCCCTGATCGATTTATAGGTCACCAATTTGTCGATAATCGGTATGCAGTGGCAACAACAACTAGCAACATTTCCAAATATCAAAACGAAGCTCGAAAATGAAATGGAGTCCAATTTTAACAAACAAAATATGTATCTTGCATGAAAAACATAATCAAAACTCAATGATATCGAATGAAATGACCATTGAAGGTCTTTTGAATGAAAAGAACCTCCAAGCCAATAAAAAAGGGCCAACTTCTCAATTTTCCACGAACACCCTCAAAATGATCTCGGACACCTTGGGAAGTGCACCAATGATCAAATTAGCCCAAAATCATTTAGAGCCGATGAAACATCAAAATTTTGATCTGAAAAAAGCTCCATTTGAGATGGATTTCCATAAAATAACTCAAACTCGTAAAGAACACCCCAGGACATGAGCGAAAGGTCTAACTAGACCAAAGTGACATTCTGGAGCTTACTGCATTATCGGAATCCAATTCCGAGCATGTTTACCAAGAATTCACTCTCAAGTTCTAATATTTCAAGGTTAAGCCTTCAAAAAAGGAAAACTGAGATAACAAGCTATAGATATGTCAGGGAACTAGGCTAAAGGTCTCAGCAAGTCATAAATGACTTAGGGAAGCTAACAGAAAGATCCAAACACCGAAGAAACTGATAGGCAAGTAAATAACCATAAGGGTCTCTATAACATCCACAACTAAACAGGACTTTCATCCTCAAAAGTCAAGGAATGAGAGTACCTGAAGGCTAGAACAGATGTGGATACTGGGCCCGCATATCACACTCTGTTTCCTAGGTAGCCTCCTTGATTGGTTGATGCACCCATTGAACTTTCACCAAATCAGAATACCCTAGATATGAGTTTCCTTACATCTTTGTCTATAATAACCTCGAGCTTTTCAACATAATTCAATCGATCATCAATCTGCACAAAATCTCAGCGAAGCACATGGGAGGGGTTAGGCACATACCGGTGAAGCATCCAAACCAGCACCATCCCCTATTATACCAGCTTCTGAGGTGCGGAAGATGTTAGACGACTTCATGGGGACTATCATTTCGATACTAGCATACTCACCTAAAGTTTAGGTATATTTCCTACGATTCCTTCCAGTACTAGGTGTTAGATAGATGCTCGTGTGACAGTCGTGCATAGGCTTACTTACTTAGATCCTGTACTAACCTTCTTATATTACTAGTTAACATCTGTTCCAATTCCCATCCCTGCCTGCGTAGTTAGTTTTATATTGTTGACTTTCCCTTATTGACCTATTTTAATTTCCTTGCCATCTCTTTACTTGTATTTTTACTTCGGACCGGTCGGCATGATGCCTACTAGGTACCCGTGTTGTGGTACTCATACTCTACTTTTGTACCTTTTTGTGGTGCAGATACCGATAGGGGTTATCGAAGATTACGTGATCGTACTAGGTAGATTATTGATCTTAGGAGACTATGGTAAGCTTTGACGTTCAATCTGATCGTGGCTTCCAACTATGGTAACCTGATTTATTTTATTTCATGAGAGGCCTTGTGTAGTACTAATTATTAGGAACTTGTACTTATATATATTTCTCTATTAGATACTCTGTTTGGTAGCTCCGTATGCGATTGACACCAGGTTATGGGTTTGGGTTGGATATATTTATTTCTGCCTTCTGTTGCTAGCTTCTTCAGTTATTTATTACATGTTTGTGAGCATTTATGGTCCATTCTGGGTAGCTCCAGGATGTAGGGACAGACTTATCTACGAGGGGGTTATATATGCCATCATGGTTCGAAATTTGGATCGTGATATTGCATCTTCTATTTTTACAAATAATATAGACAATCATAACATTAGTTTGCTTAAAATTTACATGTAGGTTGAAAACACATTTCTATAATACTTACGAATTAACAATTGGAATGGAATAGACATTATTATTTTATTAAAAATATGTTTTGTGAATATGACCATGTGCCTTCACTATTTAGTTTATCAAAGAACACGTATTTGTGTTGAGTCCAAGATTAAATTTACACCATGATTAACTTGATAAAAAACATATGTAACCATCATTATACCTACCAATTGTCAAGTGTTAAATTTTGAGGGCATGTACAAATGTAAAAACTTTAAGAACAATATGAATTGGTTTTTTCATTAAATAGTATGAATTATATATTACAAACAAGGTACGTTGCTGATAATGATCTTTTAACTTCCTTGGATGAAAACGCTAATGAGAGACTTTCGCAATAATATTATTAAAGTAGCCTTAATTAAACCGTATGTTTCCAAAACTACTTAAATATTGAAGCAAGATTTGAGTATCATAATTGCGTAAGTTAGGATCAAATGATTTTAAATTGGATTGTGTCCTTTGTTTCAAAGAGTGTTTTACCACAAAGAATAGGTGTAGAGACATCTGGTGCAGTGTAGAAAAAATTAACAACCATGAAAAAATAAGAAGCTAAAGAAACTAAGTATTCTATAATCATCACATATTTTATAATACACTTTATGATATTATTACATATTAGGATGCTTACATAATACAAAACTATAAACATCCAGCAAAAGGTTGAGTTATCAATCTCAAACATTCTTTGATATATCTATGAACTAAAAAAATAGGTTGCTCATTAAAGCATTAAAGGTGTTAGATCACACAAACTTTTTTGACACTTCATCTTCACAATTAGTTGTCTGCTCCTTTCAAGTTGTGCTACTGCAGTCCTGTTGTTGCAGTTTGGTACTACCTTGAGACAATCGTTTGCTTGGCACTTCATTCAAGCCTCCCTTATCACCATCATTGTTATGAGCACATGTACCATCAGATTCAATCAAGGGAACCACTGAATCACTAGTGGCACCATCCTTTGTACCAATTCCAAAGCATGTGAGACATCTCCATTACATTAAATTGTATCAACATCACGTATAGCATCTTTGTTTGCATTAGTTTATTATTGTCCATAATTAATAGTCAATGCAACAAGAATAGTGATATTATTTTGGACCTTAACATCAATAGGAATTGAAGGGTTCAACAAGCCTGTTTGTTGGTTCTTTCCCTAAGGTCTTCAATCACCATATTCCTGCTCTCTCTTCTTAATTAGAAATTCTATCAAATCTCCTTGAAATTTTTCTCTAGTAGCTACCTAATTTTTTTTCTTCAGTATCAAACAATGTGTACCTTCATCATGTCCTTGGTGCTTGCAAGAATAGCAATACAGGTGTATATTATCACAAAACATTCTTTGGAAACTCTCTAAAATCTTACCAATTTTATCGTCCAAATATTGCAATCTTATTTGCTTTGGAAATTTTTCCAGTAGGTCAAGGATCAGCTTAACACTGGCAGTGCTCGATCTAGACATAACTTTTGTTGCTTTATCTATAGCTATTGGTTTTCCAACTGCTACTATAATAGAAAGTAAGTACCTCTTAGCAAATAAATCGTGAGCTAAGTTCGTCAAAGAAATCCACAAAACTGCCTTAGTCATTTCTTCCATGGGGATAAAAACAATAGACCATGAGAATATCTTTTACATATGCTCTTTTCTATTGTAAGAAAAATAGTCCACTAATCTTGTAAAAGTCATCACGTAATCATCATATTGATCACAACTTAGCAATAGTTTCCACAACGGTTGTGAACCAATTAGACAATTACCCTTGATTTCGAGATGTTTAGGTAGGAGTGTCCTTAAGTCCCTCAGATCTGGCACACCTGAAGAAAGTTTAATCAAAATCTTTTATGTAACCCTTCCTTAATAGCAAAAGCTTCTCTTTCCTCCATTGTATACTTAAGTGTAGGTTCACCATGAATATGTTCAATTGGTTTTAGTTGATCTTTTTGTTGGAATATAGATTCTACGCAGCGGAAGCATCACAATAATTTTTTTCTTACATGAATAATAAATAACATAACCAACAGGTATGACATATAAAGTGTGTTGAAAATTAACTCGAGACTTACCTCTCGAAGCGTGAATACAGTTCTTGAAGCAAAGCCGAATCCAGACCTATGATCTTCTACAATGATCCTTAATTCACTCTTGAACTTTCTCAATATTTGGTTGGACAAATATTGTACAAAAACCATTCACCTCTTCTATGTTAGGATTACCCTAGTTATAGATTTCTAGGGAGATCCTCCATAACCAAAAATAGGAGATCCTTTCCCAAACAAATAGGAGATCTTTCCCAACCCAAAATAAGAGATCTTTTCCAACCTAAAATAGGAGAATAAGAAGACTAAAAATTTTGCCCAAAAATAGCTCAATTTGCCCCCCCCCCCTTCCTTATTCCTTTAGGATTCCGAATTTTGAGTTCTAGTTAATTTATGCATTGTAGGGA
>JBDJHY010265898.1:0-10433 GCA_039654485.1 Withania somnifera
GCCAGCAACCCCAAAATGTTGCGCGACCCTTCCCTTTTGGGTCCCTTTTTGTAAATATCAACTTGTACCTTCCCCCAATGGTAATTTCACATGTACTAACACCTTTTCCCACTCAAAATACACTTAATATGGATCAAACAACATCAAATATTGAAGGCCTTCCAAGATCAAATTATGAATCACACCAAGAACACCAAAATTTTAACTTTTCTGAATCAACCTGGAATTGGGTGAAAAATACCTAGGTTCCTAACAACTTGGAAATGAAGATTATCAACCTTTTAACACCAAAATACCACTTCGACTCAAGGATGATAGATCAAACGCCCTAGTTCTCAATATTCTTCTCAAAAGATTATGAAGAACACTCAAGAACGGTTATAACCTTTCAATACCCAACAACCTTCAAAAGAACTCCATTTCCCCTCAAACTTCGGCTACGTGCTTCTTTTGTTATGGGTAAAAAACCCACTACTTTCTACGTACAAAAACACGCTCGAAATTTCTACCCTACGAACCCTAGTTTTTCCTCCAACGTCAATAATGGAAAACACCTCGAAACACCCCGGAATGACCCAAATTGAAGACACTTAACTCAAAAATACTAAGGAAGCAAGATTAACACACTGGGAACACAGAATTAACACAGAAACTTAAAATTTATGCAAAATTTTCCCAAAAATTCAAAATTTCCTTATTTTTGAATTTTTTATTTATGAACTGAGGACTGTAATTTAATGGAACAAATTACTAGCCTAAGCTCTGATACCAAACGATGTAGATCGTAATATGAGGCACATGAAATACGAGGGAGAAAGAAATAAATGGAAAAAGATATGTGGAAATTCATAATAACTCACCTGTTTATGAATAATAAGGGACTGGTTACCCTCACCTTTCAATTGAACCTATGAATCACTGAAAACTCTAAACACAGAATCAAATGAAAGCCAAAATTGAATCCACAAAACGTAAAATCCTTCGATTGAATGTTTAAAGAAGTTATCAAGCAACTAAGAAAATCCACCCTCAATTATGCAATACGATTACGCTAAATTATGTCTACGCTATGCTAAGCTATGTCTACGCTCTCAAAGGAGTTCAAAATCAATTTCATCAAAGTCTTGCTAAGCATAATGCCAGACTACCTATTTATAGAGTCTAATTATTGAATAAATACAATTGAGCCCAAAAGTCACTCAATATGAAAAAACAGACTTTCAAGTCTTGAAGCTGTCACATTGACCCCTCAAGTTTAGGTCACATCAACTCAAGCTCTTGAAGTCTTCCATCCTTCCCAAGCTATCTTCCAAACTTGTGACTGCCTTCTTTGGCGCGCGATTATGCATCTTTGAGTTTCCTTTGGTGCCTTCATGCCGTCCATAGCTTAGATCACCTGGGTCAGATGTTTGGTGCTTTTCGTGCTCATATCACAAGCCCTAGTCACAAGGTACACCCACTCCTAGCCCAACTACTATCCTGAGCCAGGAGTAATCGTACTAGGATGAAACAACTTCCCAAAGGTCACCCTTTAAGGGCTAAGGACATACTCATACAGGAGAAAACATGGAGATATCACGACTTAGTCCAATAAGACTCATCATTATTACAACACCTCAGGTGGATTACAGAATAATTATCCTACCTAGATCGTCTCTAAAGCCACCAACCTAAACCAGGGGATAGCTACTAAGCTCTAACTGCTAGTATAATCCCTCCCAACCATTCTACATTCCAGAGTTAGCGTCTTATAATACGCACCAAAGGTTATACTTCTTCCCCAACCATACTATATTCCAGAGTCGGCATCAAACACGCGAGTAGGGCAACGTAGGGGTAAGGAACTGAGCTACAAGCTAGCTAAATAGGCCATAGGCCATAAGAATAAATATAACGGGGCTCCAACTAGTAGTTTTAACCCTAAGCTAGACCTTTACAATACATATACTACTCTAATATCCAGTTCGAAGAAAGTAGACCATAGCTTACCTAGTGTTGATAAAAACCTCAAAAGTCGTGCTGGAAGGAGCTATGAATCATGAATGAGCTCAGCACCGCATGAATCTAGCAAAACAAAATCCACGAGTTAAAAGGAGTAAAAGAACACCCATATTTCTTTATGAATAGTGAGGTGGAAATACAAACCTAATAGCTCGAAAAAATAAAATATTTATACAAGACATAGAGATAGCTCATACATCATACAGTACAAAATAGGGCTCAAACTAATGGTAGAAAATGAAGAAACAAGCCCAAAAATATTTATGTAATATGAAAAAATTTATGATGACACAAAAACGAAGAATCATCAGGTTGAAACGAATATAAAATCACTATAACACATTTACACTGATCAAAACCTTAACTTGGAACCTTAATTAAGCATCAACTCACTCAGCTCTCATACAGAAACTTGGAAATTTTGAGGAAATGATTGAGAAGAGAAAAAAACTTTATATAGGCCTTCTAGGTGGTGTCGCGATCGTGGCCACCACCCAAGCGATTGCGATGGATTATGTAGCTGGCTTTCACAATCGCGTCCACCACCTATGCATCGCATTGCTTTCCAGCCCAACCAACCTCAATTTTTCAAACTAAGTCCCGAGATGGAAACGGAGCACAATTCCAACATTCCATATAGGAAATCTTTTAGAGTTGACATTCCGGAATTGACGAAAGGCGATTCAGGATCGTATAAGTTTAGTAAGGCTTGATGAAGCTATATCATAATGGAGACAAGATATAGAGTTATCTGAAAATCGAACTATCGGTCCTATCAAGTCACAACGACTTAGGAAAGTTACAAGGACGCTCTAAAGATAGAAGAATCATGAAAAGAAAAAATTGACCCTGATGGACATTACAAAAAGATATATAAGAAAATATGTATGTAAAGGATATTATCTTTTATGCAACTCCGAAAGAAGGTATTCTTTATTGATGTAATATATATATATATATATATATATATATATATTCCATTATATGGAATGAATTCTTTTTTCTAAAATTTGAAACGAAAACATATTTTTATATAAAAAAAAAGTATTCTTAGCAATGAATTAATGAGAAAGTTGACGGTAATGACTAAGTAAAACTAGGAACTTAAAATAAAATATGGCCTAATGTTTGCCTAGTATAAAAACTTAATGTGTAAACATGTAAATAAATGGACACTCCCGTCCTACACCCCAAAAGTAAAATATTTACTATATTTTATTTTTTTGTACAATTGTAAGAATATAAATACAATCATGGAGTTCAAACTCCATTTAAAAGTCATTTTGGAAGGTATCTACACAAACCTGTATAAACTCTTGGTAAAAATATTAGTAATGAATAGATATTTATCAAAGTAAATATGTATACAAATATTTAAAAAATAAGATTATGTTATGAAGTGGGCTCGGATTAAGGTTTAGATTTTCCATGGCTACGAAGTGGTTACTCGAATCATCAGCTATCCTAAATCATTTCACCAAGATACGAGTCGAAATATTTTTATCTTTGATAATATAAAAATTTCATCATCGCCTAAATTTATTTATTTCGTATTTGTTACGTATTTATATATGTATCTGTCTTGTTAATGTGGAGGCCTAAAAAATCAATGAAATATTTTGTCATTGGAAAAATATAACCAAATATTATTTCATTATGCATACATGTAAGTAGGTTGTAACTCAAACTAAATTTCCGTCTTTTATTATATGGAAGGCCCCGAAAACCGACGTAAAGATTGTTTCATCAGCCATTATGTAATATTTCCAAATGTTAACCTAATGTGTATTAAAATATTTAATAAAATATATATGAAATGTAATAATATACAGCAGAGGAAAGTTGTAAAAGAGAAATAGTATGTTATGTGTTATGATTGAGTTGATAAGAAAAAATAAAAATAAAAATACTAGCAAGTATATAGAAAATGTACACATATACAAAAGTGAATAAATCGTAAAGAAGATATAAGAAAAAACCGTGTAGCAATAATAATAATATAATGTATAAAGATGTAATAGAATGTAGGAACAACCTAGAAATAATATATGCATATATTTTGAGATAAAATTTAAAAATATAAGAAAGTGTTTTCTTCTTCTTGTATGTATAAGATATATATATATTCATGTTAAGGAAATATGTATTAAAGTGTAAGAAATATATTTGCAAAATATAAAACTGTATAGACAATATGTTGTTAAAGACAATATATAGAAATAAATATGAAAAATATACATTAAAAAATGTAAAGATAATGTAAATAAATGTAAAGGCAATGTACATAAATAGATGTAATAATGTAAAGGAGTCAATGAGGCTTAGCTCAATGGTCATCGGGTCCACCTCTTGCAGTGTGTCCTACACCCGACGTGGGATCGATACCTGGCAGCAACAAGAATTGTTGCTGATTATAGGGTCATTCTCGGTGCTGTGGGGGTTACCTGGGCTGTGCCTGGGCACTGAGTGATAAGGAGGGACTACGGACCCATTAAGACACCTCAAAGAACACTCAAAAATAAGGGATTGCTCTGTGTGTAAGATCAACCCTTTTCTAAAAAAAAAAAATAATAATGTAAAGGAGACACAATGCATCAATAATATAAAAGAAAAAAAATTACGAGAAAAACAATAAAAAAAGAGAATGAAGAGGCTAGTCTAGCTAGCATCTTGAATATAAAATGTAGGAAGTGTACAGAGAAGAAGAATATGTGTGTAGTAGTGTAACAAAAGATGAGAAAATCAATTGCCCCTTCTCCCAATTTATAATGCAAATGAACTACTCTTTTACGTTAAAAATAAAATACACCCCACTCTTTTCCCATCGAGACCACTTTTAATTCATTGGTTACTATACAAGGGATCTTGCATCATTTTAACAAAAATATTTAACTAAAGGATAAACAACCCAACCTATCATCTCAAATGGCAAGTCTTAAAAAGGTGATGAGACATTGACTTGATTGATTTGTTATTCTAAGTTCGAGACTAATTGTCTCTGTTTTTTTTTTAAATGGACTGTGTTCAGAATATAACTAATGTATATGTAGAAAAACATATGTAACTACAAATATGTAAGAATAAAAGATAGTTAAATGAAAGAATATATTGTGTTGTAAATAATAAAAAAATATAGTATTTGTATGAGTTATATGTGCACAGAGGACTGTGAAAAAATTGTGTACAATGACAATAAATTGATAAATAGCCTAATATTTATAAAATTAAAAATAATTATCAACAAATTGTTAAAGATTAAAAATGTGTAAAAATATATAGTATTCTGTGCTCTTTAATGGTCAGGACTTCTGAATACATTAATATTAAGCACAGAGTCAAATTTGGGTCGGTTGTCCCTTTTGGTCGAAGATGACGTGGGAGTCTTTGAGTGAAAATATTAAAGGGTAGCCAATTTTTCTCGACAAAAAATTAATTTTGAGTAAAATTATGGCAAAAAATTGGTTTTTGAGTTGCCTACATACTTCATGTTGTTCGAGGATCAAGTCATATGTAGTTAAAAAATCGAGGCAAATTGTCTCTTGTCATGTTGTTGCAGGTGGACGGCCTTTTTCCTTAATTTTTGTGGTAGATTGCCCTATGACAATTATTAGAAGGAAAGAAGTGTTTGGGGTTGGAGGTAATCTCATGACCCTATCATCTTTTGAAGATTCGCCCTAGTGCCGACTTGTGAAACACTGGGAACACAAGGTTGGATACTTGCTGGGAAAAAGAGTGATTTTATTATGGTGAAGACTGAGCTCTATATAGAGTTTTCTAAATATCTCACGTGTTGCGAGAATCAGGTCAATAGAGTTCGAAAGTTGAGAAAAATTATCTCTTGTACTATTGTTCGGGATGGATGACCATTAAGATAGAGTAAGAAGGAAGGACCATCTAGAATTAAAGTATTCATATATTCTCGATGTGTCTTTTTTTCAAAACTTTTATATTGTTGAGCTGTGAGATGCTAGGGATGCAGGTTATATACTTGCTGGGGAATAAGAATGATTATGTACTTATGATGATGGTAGAGAGGTTTTGGCTTGAACGAAGGTGCAAATATGCAATGTAAAAGGCCTCCAATTGGTAGTATAGTTAAAATGTAAAGGTTCCTCGACTGGCGGAACGATAAAAATGTAAAGGCCACTAGGCTGGCGGGGCCATTGAAATATGGAAGCCTCTCAGTTGGCAAGGCTATTGAAATGTGAAAAGGCTCTTGATTGACAAAGCAGTTGAAATGTAATGGTCTCTCAACTGGTGGGGCTATTCAAATATATAAGGTCTCTCGACTGGTGGGGCACTTAGTATGTAATATCCTTTCGACTGGCAGGGCTGTTGAAATATAGAAGGCTCTGGATTGGCGAAGCACTTGGAGTGTAATAGCCTTTCGACTGGCAGGGCTATTGAAGCGTAAAAGGCTCTCAATTGGTGAAGAAAATGGAATTTAATAACCTCTCACTAACGGGGCTATTTAAATGTAAAAAGCTCTCGACTGGCGTAGTATTTGTAATGTAATAGCCTCTCGACTGAAGGGGCTATCGAAATATAAAAGACTTTCGACTGGCGGAGAATTTGGAGTGTAATTGCCTATCGATTGGTGGGGTTATTTGAATGCATAAGGCCTCTCGACTTGCGGAGCATTTAGAATGTAATAGCCTCTCGACTGGCGGGGATATTGAAATGTAGATGGCTCTCGACTGGTGAAGCACTTAGAGTGTAAAAGCCTCTCGACTGGCTGGCCTATTGAAGTGTAAAAGACTCTCGATTGGCGGAGCAACTGTAATTTAATAGCCTCTCACGGGGGCTATTGAAATGTAAAAGTCTCTCTACTGGAAGAGCACTTGGAATGTAGTAGCATGTCGACTGACGGGGATACTAAAATGTAAAGGGCTCTCACTGGTGGATCACTTGAAGTGTAATTGCATCTCGCTAGCAGGGCTATTTAAATGTATAAGGCCTATCGACTGGCGGGGTACTTGGAATGTAATAGCCTCTCCATTAAAGGGATATTGAAATATAAAAGGCTCTCGACTGGCGAAACACTTGGAGTGTAATAGCCTCTCGACTAGCGATACTATTGAAATGTAAAAGACTCTCGACTGGTGGAGCACTTCGAGTGTAATAGCCTCTCGACTGGTGGGGCTATTGAAGTGTAAAAGGCTATCAATTGGCAGACCTCTTGGACTGTAATAGATGTGACGGAATTTTACATCACATTGTGTACTTAAAACCCGAAAACAGAGCATGTTCTTGAGTAATAACAGTGTGTTTTAATACTTTTTGTTAAGTATTTATAGGGTTAAGCCAATAGGTGGAAGTATACAGCAAATGTGCTGAAAAGGGCAGTTTTTACTGAATAATAAGATGACTCACCTACACTCAAATGAAATATCTGACCCAATTGCCAAATGTAAAGCTCATTGGATAACGACCAAGAAGCTGGCGGCCCAACAGACGTCTCGTCTGCTAGGAGACAGTTCGCCCAACAATATGCCATATAATGGAAAACTCACAAGATAAAGACCTAGAAGCAGGCGGCCCAACAGAAGTCTTATCTGCTAGGAGACGGTTCGCCCAACTGGAACCGCCTAATAAAAAACTCACTGGATAAAGGAGGTGATAGATGGAAAACCAGACGGTCCGTCTGTCACCAAACGATTCGCCTGAAGTGTCGCCCAACCTGACGAAAGTCCAACCCAAGTTTCTGTTGCTGCACTTACACCCATGCTATATAAATAGCACATTAGCATAGTTTTCAGGAGAGACCAGCACTTACAATTACATAGAATAAAAGACTACAAGACTTAGTTTTTTACACGATTATTTTTGAAGACTTGATAATATAGGGGTTAATACCCTTACTCTTTGAAGAATACAAGTGTTGAGTTCTTTTGATTATTATTCTACAATCAGTTGAACGTTTACATATAAGGTATGTTAATCATTATGTTACGGTTTCTCTATTGTAGTATGATATTAATTGTGGGCTAAACCCCAACCCTAGGGTTATGGGATCCATAAGTTAAACTACCTTAGGGTTGTAATCTACATGAGTTGCTTCATCTATTCCATTGTATAAACATAATCTCTACGTAATGAAAGAATTTTACTGGTTGCAAACACTAGAAGACGCTAGGTTTAACTAGCATAAACCCTGTGGATAAAACTAAGAATTGAGATTATGTTAAGAAATTCATGGCATTAACCCTCGTCTAATGGTTTTTACTGTAAATAGAGTAATTATCTTAAGTTATTATGATAAATACAATGCACTCATTCACAGCTCTAATCTGGTGTAAAAGAGGTTTACTTAGGATTACAAGTTTGAAAGCACTTGAGTAAATAGCATTGTATATGAACATAACTCTACGTGTAGGAAGGACTATGCAACTTTGTAAAGATAACAATCTGAAGTTTGGTTGAACCCTCGTGTACATTAACCTAGGTTAATAATACACTTGACTCAATCGATAGTTATTGACCCCAAAAATGAATATTGCAAGAACACAAATCCCTCTTATTACTTTCTATTTATTTCTAAAAGAAAGCACTAACTGTTAGATACAATTGTTGGGTGTACATTCGACACCCTATTCCCTTTGGGATCGACCCCAACACTAGTTGGGTTCTATATTTGATAACTGACTGCTTACACTTTGAAAGAAGGTGTAGTTTGGGTGTTATCAATAGTTTCCACCATAGTGTCTTGGCAAAGAGGAGTGAAAAGGACTCAAAGACCAAGATTGGATAGTACAGTCCGTAGTATTGACTTCAGGGGTTGTACTGAAAACTATTATATCTTCTACCTGTAGCCTGAACAAATGCAAACCTATGGGACAAACTAACGGACCATGGTATTCATACTACAGCTCGTATTGTTTGAGTTGTAAGTCATAGTTAAGCATTTAAAAGGTTTCTTATAACGTGTAACTGTGTAGCCAATCGTTTCTACTTCATGGACCATATTCTAGGGCGGTGTTTTTAAGTCATCTATCAGGCTTGCTTTTAAAACCCAGCCCAACCCAGCTAACCCGATTAGTAGTAAAAAGGGGTTTTAACCCCCCCTTTCACCCTCCCATTACTTACTCCCTCTAATACCATTCAAACCTACGTGTCAAATTTTAAATTTTAACTGTCCCATTACCCATAAACACATACACCCTCAGTCGATTGGTATAGAGTTCCATAAATTCTTAGTTGAAATTTTCTCATTAGCTTTGGTGATTTTCTTGTTTTTTCTTCCTCTATTCATACACTAGATTTATTCTCCTGATAAGTACAATAACCTTGGTTTTGTTGTGCAGTAACTTGTTGAAGGAATTTGGGTTATGATCTTTTGCAAATTCTGGGGAGAAAATTGTGTTTGCTTTGAATGTTGAAATTGATTAGTAGAGAGAATATAGGTTGACATGTAATTGGGTGATGAAATGATGTATTTTGTGCTTAATAATGTTGGGTATAGTGACACGAGTGTATCTTCACTCTTTGACGTTACGGGCATTACAATGTCATTTCATGTCAGAAATGATACAACACTGTTTTGCCTGCCAATAGCCAAACTATCCTATTTATTAAAAAAGGCAAAGTCTAAGTAGCCTTTTTTAAGTTGAATTTCGGTAAACACAAGGACTTGTAGTCACTTGATTAAATTACTCTGTATTGGGTTTATGACATAGTGGGTTCAACATATTTGAAAGTGATATTGTAAGTCAAAATCTCACCACAGAGTAATAAATTCAAGCGATTAATGATTGAACTTTTAGTTCAAGTTGTACCAACAATAGTACAAACTGTACTTTATACATTACGAAATGTATTGCAGTTCGTAGGGTCCTGACAGAGGGTACAAATCATGAGTCAAAAGTATGGTCCACAGCACAGCCCGTAGGATAAACCCTACGGACCGTACTGTGGTTCGTAATACTGAACCTAAAAATTTCACATTCTGGAACTCAAACTATGGTCCACAGCACAGTCCGTAGTACTTATTTTATGGCCTATAGATTGAGTCATACTATATAACCTGTAAAGGGCTCTTGAGCTTAATGAACCTCGGTTCTTACCATAGCTTGTGGTACCCATACCAAGGTCCATAGGTTGACCCATATTATACTACTAAGCACTGTTTTTTTTATTCTCCTTTTTTCAATTTTGATTCTAAGGTACCATGGATCTCAAACAAACACCAAAGAAGAAAGGGGAGGTGAAGGATGTTGTTACATAACTTAGTTAGGGTTCTGAGGCTAGAAAGTCATAGGAGTAGTACTCATGCTCTAATACTCAGTATTTGCCTCAGGAGATAAGGAAGCATCCCCAGAGTAAAGCCCTTGTTATTTAAGCACAGACTCCTCAATTTGAGAAGGGAGCATATTCATCAAACCCGGCTAGTAACAATGATGGCTCAAACTCAGGGATGCAGTTTCAAATGATGT
>JBDJHY010265909.1:0-10433 GCA_039654485.1 Withania somnifera
AGAAAACTTACCCAAAGATGAAGAACAAAAGCAAGACAGTGATTCTGGAATTGATAGATCTGGAGAAGCTGATGGGATACCCTTTTTCACGATTGCAACTGATTTGCGGAAGTATTTTAGCTGAAGTGAGGAGAAAGGAACACTTTACACCTTTTTAATTAAAGTGTTATTGGGCGAGTCAGGGCCCCAGCAGGTATTTGGGCCCAATTATGGAATTTCTGAAAGAAGCAGAAAATATACGAAGTGTGGAGACTGGCTAAGCTGGAGGAAGGTCTCCGATCAAGCCAAAACGTGCTATCCGTGACTAGAGGGAAATAAAAAAGGACGACGAGGCAAGTCTGGCGATGTTATCGCCTCATGGGGTCATCGGGGGTGCCGAGATGTCTTACCGGCTGTCGGACATCCGGGTGCCGATCTAGCTTACCAGGCTACCGGACTGTCGGGTGCCGATCTGGCTACCGAGATGCCGGACTTTCGAGTATCAGAGTCAAGGGAAAGAGACAAGGAGAAGAGATGAGGAGAAAAAGAATCCGGAAGGAGAGAGACGAGTAAGGGGACTCGGCATCCGGTGTCCTAGTACACCGATACAAAACAATCAGTCCGGCTGTCGAACTGGTTTATCCGGGATGCCCGGTTACAATGTTCAGAGATGGACCGGGATGCCTGGAAGCCTACCTACCTACACACACCTGTATGCCGGGAAGCCTACCGGTCAACACATACCGATATGTCCTACCAACAACTGCCGAGACAGAACAAAACACTTGGGCCGCACATCAACACATCGGTACATCGGCACATTGGCACATCAACTCATCGACACATATCGCACACCGCACATTGGCATGCCAGGTAGAAGAAAAACTGTCGGGCTAGACCAAAACACCCGGGCATCACACCGGTATGCCGGCATAGAGCAACATTGCCGATATAGAACAAAATTCTGCAGAAAAGTGCAGATATTCCAATTGAGCTACAGAATTGAATCCAAGTCTAAATTTGGCAAACTTTATATATTTTCTGAGTGGAAAACACATTTTGGACTCAATGGAATCAATGAAAATAGCATGGGAAGTCATTTAAATCCAGAAAACCCAGAAAACCAGACTGCACCAGAAATACCAATAGCAACAAAACTGAACAAACCTCCACCAACGCCTCAAATCCACAACAGCACACCAGAAAATTAAACCAACACCTCTCCTAGCCTAAATTCATCATTTCAGACCTGTTGGAAGTATCAGAATTCAAATCCGACATTTCGAACATCGAGTTCCCACACAAACTCAGCTTTTAGGCTAAAACTTAAACAATTTCCACAAATTAGCCTAATTTGCAAACGAAACCTCCGAAAACACAAACTTAAGGTCAATCTAGACTTTGTTTGGCATTCCAGAGCTAATGGAACTGTCGGAATTAACTTCCGAGGTCGTCTTGAAGGAAAGTTGACTTTGTTCAACGAATACTTAACTTTAAGCTCTAAAATAGAAACTTTGAGGTATTTCTCAACCGAGTCACCAGGGATCCGAAGTATCAGTCTCAGCAAGTAATAAATGACTTGGGGAAACTGCTGACACGCTCTAGGATGCAAGACATCACGTGTTTATCATAAATGACCATGAGGGTCATTACAGAAGTTTTTGAAGAAGTTATTCAGTTCTTATAGGAAAATAGGAGAATAATCTGGAAACTGAAAAGCTTTTGATAGGATGAATGAATATGACAGTTCAAAATATGGATAAAGTTGAAAGTAAATATAATAATTCAACTTTTTGAATATTAAAATGGTTTGTGCTTTTTAATTTTTATAATGTTTAAAAGTTTCAAAAACCCAGTTTGACCATCAATTAACTTAAACACCAATTAATTAAATATTTTATTTTGAATGGTCAACTTTGTAATATTTTTAAAATTTGACACTTAATTATCACTCGGACCTCAATTTTCTCTACTCTATCATTATATTTTACTTTTTCATTATACTAAAATATATATCTATTTTTCTCTATTCAGTTTAGAAACTAATGGATAATTTTTTATTTTATATTTATAGAACCTTTAATTTTAAGTACTATATATTAATTTAAAACATCTATATGATTCATATATTTATTGATTAAATAGTAAAATTACCACTTTATATATTTCTTCTTAAGAGATGTGTCAAGTCAAATATAGACAAATAATAAACATTGGCGTAAGGAGTACAATATAGATTCTATGAATCAAAGTTTGTATTCTTACGCATAGTTTCATTCCATAAATTTTCATGAGTATAAGTTATTTTTATATTATTATTTTTCTAAATGTATAATTTGTCGTATTTTCAACATTATAAATTTTATATTTCAAAAAATTTCATTTATAGGTATTTTTAATATGACCTGACAGATGATAGTATTAAAAATTCTTTACACTTTTTAAATTTAAAATTTAAGGCTCAAGGTCATTTTATTTATAAATCAAGCAATGGGTCTAGGCCCAAAATAGAAGAAAATAAAAGAGAAAAAATAATATTTAGTCCCAATAAAGGAACTAAACCAACTCTATCCTATTTATATACAACTATGAGTCATTATCATTTTTTCCTAAAAGAAATTCCTCCATTCGTCTCCTCATTTGTCTTGTAATGCTGCCTCCATATTAACTCTTGAACCTATAGTTGAAGACGATGCTTCTCTGGGTTCAATGTCTGGTTCGTATCCTTAATTTTATGGATCTTCTATTTTCAAATTCACAAAACTAAGGTAAGAGATTATAGACTTCCTGTTCCTTTCTATTATGATGCTCTTCTAACCTTTTGGTTTCAGGTGGTCAAGGTAGATCCTCACAAGACTGGAGAAGAACAAGGTATAACTCAAGGCCCTGGTCAGATAAGAATTGTATTGTACTTTTGATTCTTATCCAAAAGGGGTTTCTCTTTACAAGCTGGCTATTTATATTCTTCAGGTGCTCCACATCTAATTCCATAAGGTCTACAACCTCCAAGTTTAAAACCCTGCCTTCCTTCGTCAATGGTGACGTTCTATCGTATTTAGAACAAGAAGTACTAGTTGTTTTTATTTTTGTTTTCTCTACTACTAAGTCCCTTTTGTAAATATTAAGCTTTATAACCATGTAAACCATGTTGGATGGTTATTTTTGGTGCTTTTGTTCTGATGGATAACTTTTAATAGTTCCATGTGCTCCTTATTCTCCTGGTTCTTCTTTTGAGGTTTTGTATCTATAACTTACAACATTTGCAATATTTCTACACTCTAAAGAAAGTTCTCGAAATGAGGTATAAACCTACTTGCCTTTATTAGCAAATCAAAAGTTGGCTAAAGCATCAGCTAGTTCATTCCCCTCCCTCTAGACATGTATCATTTGTTTTCTAACTTCTTTCATTTATGTATGAATTCCCTAGATGATTTTAACTAGTTGTAAGCCACTTTCCATACTTCCCATATAATGTTTTTTATACCGATGGAGTTAGTTAATAGTACAACATCTTGGAAACCATTACCTTGATAATACCTCATAGCCTCTTATAATGACCTATTTGGTCATGTTCTTGATTTCCACCTTTATTAGTATTTAGAGTCATTTGGTAGTTAACTCAAGTCATTTATGACTTGCTGGGACAGGTAGTTTGATGCCCTGGTATGTCGTTTGTCTGTTATCTCAATTTCCTGTTTTGAAGTTTAAGTTTTAAAATGGTGAAACTCAAGAGTGATTTGTAGTAAACATACTCGGAATTGAATTTTGATAGTTCAGTTAACTCTAGAATGTCGATTTTAGTTTAGAAGAACCTTAAGTTCGTGTCCCAGGGTTCTCATTTTGATTTTGACCTATTTTATGGAAATTCAGTTCAAGCAAAGCTCATTTTGGAGCATGGGTGGTCTTTTGGTGATCAGAGCATTGGATTAGAATTTTGACACTGTCGTTAGCTCCCAAATGTTAATTTTGGGCTAGTAGGACTGTTGGTTTTCTTCTCGGGGTGTCCAGGCTCATTTTGGGTTCGTTTGTGGATGTTTGGAAATCTCCTCTTTTGAATTGGTTTGAGTTTGGGGGTTGTCTTTGCTCAAAAAACCTTAGTTGGCTATTTTGATGAATATGTTAAGATTGAAATATCATTTCCATATTGCGAATATTTTTGTTTTGCTGAAATCCATGCCCGATTCCATTTCGATTCCTTATTTGGAACTTTTGAATGTTGCAGAAAAATAACAAGTTTGCTGTCAAATTGCAGACATAGTTCCTTCTACGCGATTGCCTGGCATTTATTGCAATTACGTAGGTAGGGAGATTGATCGTGTAGTGTTGGTTTTCCTATTTATCATGATCGTGGAGATTTTAGACCTAATTGTTTCCCTCTGCCTATCTGTTAATTCGACTATTATGCATGTTTAAGCAATCGCGATGAATCAAGCCCATCCAGGTCACGATTGCGGGACTTTTTGAATCGATTGCGATGTAGAGTTCCTGCACCTATATAACTAATTCTATCTTTCCCAATTCATTTTCTTTCATTTTTTCCTCCATATTTGAGAGCTCCTAGAATTTTTAAAGGTGTTTTGAGCTGGGAAAAGTTATAGGAGTTGCGTGGGGGGTTCGTGGTGCAAGTATTTCCCGAGTAGTCTTATCCATTTCGTCCCTTTAAGTATTGTTGTAAAAAGTTTAATTTCCTTAATTCGTAACTTGATTTTCCTATTATATCCTTGTTGTTTTGACCTTAATTTTGTACCATACGCTCATCGTGTTGTGTTCTAAGCATTGTTACCCTTGGTTTATTTTTTATACTATAGGGCCCATGGGCCTATTTTTAGTCTTGGTTTTGACAGAAGTTGCATTATGCAATATGAGTATCGTTCTTTCTATTTTTTCCCCTGTATCCTTAAATTTCAAGTTTTGAGTCATGTTAGGTGATCCCAAAGCTATTTGGGTTGTGCACGCGACTTGTGAGAGATTTTCATCGATGTCTAGGTAGGCTAGGATTTCCTTTACTTTAGACTGGGTTCTTGTTTAATTTTTGTTCTTTCCAGCCAATTTGAGGGGCTTGGGTAGTAGTTGACATGACCTTCCTTCTGTTTATTTGCACTTGTTTACCTTTCAGGGCCCGTATGAGGGCTCTTTGTTGTTGTAGGCTACACTTAGAGGACTCGGTCTACTAGGAGTGACTGTGTGGTAGTATTACCGATACAAGGATACTTGGAAGTTACCCGAGAGAGTTGTGTATTTAGCTAGGGACTTTAGACTTTCTTGGCTTGGAGTGCATTTCTTATTTTCTTTAATTGACCTTTGTCATGCATTATACATCATGGGATATAGTAATCGGACATGTCTGTGTCCTGGGAGGTGTTAGATATATATTCGGAAGATAACTAATTATTGAAAGTTTTCTCAGCTTAATAACTACTAAAAATACATATTTTCTTACTTATACCTATATGTATGCTACGACCACCATATGGTGTAGAGTTACGTTCAAAGAAGGGAAAAAAGAGATTTTCAACTTTCATAACAAGGGTTACTCAGCTGGTTTTATTGTCACTAATAGGGAGGAGATACCCAGTATTGTTCTTATCCTGGCCTTTTCTTGTGGCGACCACGAACTATTATTAAGCTGGAGCGACCTCCGGGGTGCAGACCCCTTTTGTTGGTATTGAGATGGAGTGACCTATGGAGTATGTACCCCTTTGGTGTTATTAAGGTGGAGTGACCTCTGAGGTGCAGACCCCTTTTGTTGGTATTGATATGGAGGGACCTCTGTGGTGTGGACCCCTTTATTGGTACAGAGGTGGAGAGACCTCTGGGATATGGACCCTTTTGTTGGTATTGAGGTAGAGAGACCTCCGGGGTGTGGACCCCTTTATTGGTATTGAGGTGGAGTGACCTCTGGGATCTGGACCCTTTTGTTGGTATTGAGGAGGAGCGACATGCATGGTGTGGATGCTTGACCGCACTGCTCTAATTTACTCCCTAGCACCCTCATGCATTCATTCTTAAGTGTTTGTGCTTGTTAGGCTTAAGGGGGAGCTACGGTGGGTTTGTTTGGGTTGGATGTATGCACTAGTGGGATAGGGCACCTTTGGATTATATCTGTTTACTTCTTTCCTTTCTACTTATATTCATACTTTCCCTTATTCTTAGCTATTCTATTTATTGATTGAATTGAGCTAGATAAAGGTACGCTTCCCTGGGCTTATGCCCTATGTTGGTTATTCTTAGTTGATTTTCATATTGTTATGTCTTATCTTCCTATACTGTTTTTACTTGATTTTCTTTTGACCTGATTTACTTACTAGTTATTCTTACTTGTATTTGATTGGAGCCAGGTCATCGATGGTGTCTACTAGGTACCTTATGTTTTGGTAATCATGTTACACTTTTGTGTCGTTTACATGGTACAGATACTAGCACAGGCCTTTGCATGAGACGTGATTATGCTGGTTAGAGGAGCAGGTGATCTCAGAGATCAAGGTAAGCTCCAGCATTCTCCAATTGTCTTGGGATATCTGCCTTATCATGTTCAGGGCAGACCAGTCATGATGGGTAAGCCATCACATTGTGAACCCTTTCATGATAGGGCAAAATTTCCTTCAATTCCTCCCTGCTCATTCCGGCTTTGACTTCTGGATGATCTACCTTCCTTAAGGCTCCAAATATACCTGAAATGGGCTAATCATATGGGTTAGTAATGCTACACATGTTTGATAATAAGATACTCAAATAGTACATAATTATTCTCGAAACCAAGTCAAAACATGTAACTTTAATGGCGTTAAGGCATATGAATATGCTTAAGATCAAAGCATTGCTTCCTTGGGACAAAATAGGGTCCATTTTTTTTACAGTATTTGTTCCACATAAATGCACTCCATATGGCGGAGGTATTTACCCTAAATGTCCACCACAATTTAGCTTAGGGGCGATAAAATCAAACCCAACCTGTCCAACTGACCCGTTTAGGTTTGGGTTGGTTATTAGCCGACTCATTTGTTAGCTCAACCTATTTCAACCTCTTAAAATTGTGTTGAGACTCATAATAAATCTTATCGAAATAAATTGAAACAACTTTTTTATTTTATTTTATATGGTATATATGTCATAATAAAGAAAAAATTGTTAGGTGCTAAAATTTTATAAAACAATTAAAACTTGGTATAAAATAGGTGGGTTGGGTTATGACCCATTTTTTAACCCATTTTCACCCAACTCATTTTTTACCCAAGGAAATTTGGGTCAGTTTGGGTCTTGATGAGTTTGTTGTCTTGCCTCGTTTTGACCCAATCCACCCAATTTCCACCCTTAGTTTTGTTGACATAGCCCTAGCAATATCATTCACTAATCTAACGAACAACCTCCTTCTTTCTAAGGTAAACACATCTTATCCCAGGCTACCCAATATTTGGTTTTTTTTCCCAACAGTATTCCTGCAGAAGAAATTAGAAAGTATTTCATGTAACTAATTCACCATACTAACGTGTGGATTAAGTACACTCAATAAGCAAAGAGGAAGAGACAGTAATACACGAGAAAACACAACTTACCTACCATAAAACATTAACAACTTATTCTTCAAGAGGTTGAGTCTTTTCCATTCTTTCCTTAGTAAATCTTCAAAATGAGTTTTACTTAATCTCCCATAAACACCCAAATAAATAAATGGAAAATTTCTTTTTCTTACCCCTGTTGTTCCCCTGTTCATTTATACCACTCCAGTAAGAGTCTTTTTATGAACGTAACACTAACTTTTATTAATATTAATCATTACCCTGAGACCTTTTCATAACCTCTCAATAGTTGCACCATATTTTTCATAAATTACTTGTCCTGAACATAAAAGGATTCTATCATCTTCGTATGCAAGATGATTAATTTGTGGTCCCTATTTTGAAGCACATATCCTATAGAATCTAGATCAGTATATAACTTGATTCCTAAATAGTACCTCTGCAGCTAGAGTGAACAAAGTAGGAGAAATTGGATCTCCCTATTTGAGACCTCTTGAGGATCTAAAGAAGCCAAATAAATGTCTATTCATGGGAATGGAGTACTAATTCATAGAAACAAATCTCCACACTAAGTTTAATTAACTCACTAAAACTAAACTTCCTTAGTACCTTTGTAAGGTAAATCTAAGAGACTCTATCATAAGCTTTTGCCATGTCTAGTTTGACAACCATATTATGCAACTTGTTTCTTTTATTTATTTCTCTTATACTCTCCTAGGCTAACAAAACATTCTCTGTGATGCTCCTTCCTGTCACAAAACCTTGTTTCTTTTATTGGTGTCTCTTATACTCGCTAGGCTAACAAAAAATTCTCTATAATGCTCCTTTCTTTCACAAAAGCTTTCTGATTAGGGGATATAAGATAAGGAAACACCACAACCAATATGCTATGTAAAACCCTAGATATAATATTATCAGCTAAGGTACTAAGGCTTATTGGTATCATAGTCTAAAAAGTAATTATGTTCTTCTTCTTACATATCAGGACCAAGATGGTGTGAGTTATCTTTCTAGGAAACTCCTGACCACAAAGAATTCTTTGAACATATTAGTGACATCTTCTCCAATAGTATCCTAATTAATCTGGTAAAAATATCCTAAGAAACCATCTATCCCGCTAGCATTGTCCCCATTCATCTCATGTACCATACCTTTTACTTCTTCAATTGTTGGAAGCCTGATGAGTTGTTCATTGTCTTCATTAGAGATCATTCTAGGAATTTTTTTAGCATCTAAGGGTGCATATATTGCATCTGTTTCCTTGAATTGATCAGCGAAAACCTTCATAGCTTTCTCTTTTACGTTTTATGTTAAGTTTATAATATCTCCTAATGTTGTTTTGATCTTGTAATGTCCCACACTTGGATCAATCCATAGATTCCATATCTAAAACTAGGTAATACTACAAAATTACTAGGCTACCACGAGTCATGGTATGACTCATGGAAGCTCTTCATGAGTCATATAACGGCTTGTATGATAAGATTCTACTAAGATCTAGAGGATTGAAACCCCCCCCAATAAAACCACTAGTTTTTCCTCTGAGTTGTAACTTGGACCCACAAGTCGTAGGTCAAATTATACTTTTAAATTTGTAGCATTACCAGAGATTAAAATTTTCTATCCAGGATGCCCCAAGTTGAGGTCACATATCATGACTCCTACCTATAAGTCGTAGGGTGACTTGTGACACCCTGTGACAAACTTTTCAATTATATTTTATTAAGGGAAGTTAGTAATTTTCCATCTCTTATTAGCCTTATCCCATATCATTTTGGATTCTAAATGGGTTATTATAAATATCCAAAGACCCCAATTCATAAATTCTTTACATAATCCTAAGATAAGGGTTTTCTTCTTAAAAATTCTATCTAAGTAAGGGTTAGGGTTCACTTAAAGAGATTAACTTGCACTAGATTTTCCTCCAAATTCTTCCATTGAATTTATCCTAATTAGGTATGTGGTATAATGAACAAGAATTCATTTCATCCTTGTGGACCAAAACCCCTTTCTTAAAGGTCTTGAATTGTAGAAATATGTCTAGAATTCTTATTTATATTTTATATTGACATTTCCTTATTGAATGAATCCTTGATGATGGTATATCATATTCATGAATCTTTCTTGATATATATTATGAAGTTTCATAGTCCTCTTGAGTTGTAGAAGAATTATCATAGATGTAGTACAATTTTAGGGAATTTTGTGATGCTTGAATTGATAAGGTTTTAAAGGTTGAATTCTAGAACATGAATTGAATATTGAACTGTCATAGAAATCTTGACTTCTGGTTGGTTTTTAAACCAAATTAGGAAGCATGTCTAAATTGATAATTTTGGCTGATTAAGCCAACTTGAATTACTAGTTGAGAGTAAAATTGACTATGAAGTGTCAAATTGATGTTTTATAAAAAATGTTACCTACTGTGGTTTTATATTGATGTTTTGGACTATTTGGTTCCATTTAGAGCATTCCCACTAGTCTAGAGAGTTAAAGTTATAGTTTGGATTGTGGTTCCATTGTTGGGTGTTCCACTAAGTCTAGAGTATTAATTGTTGATTATTGATGTATTAGTATATTTTTGGAGGAGTATTAGGATCGAGAGGGTGCACACGAGGCCCATTATACCGGAACCCTGCATCGCCAAACAAATGATTATGGTCCATGATTTTTCTTTTAAAGAGTCTTAATGGATCTAGTTGGTGAAATTGAGAACCATCTCCCTGGAAAGGTTTGGGAGCCCCACCATATGTGTAATGGCCCTCATGGTCATTTATGATAAATACATGATTTCTTGAATCTTAGAGCGTGTTAGCAGTTGCCCCAAGTCATTTATGACTTGCTGGGACTGATAGTTTGTATCCCTGGCAACTCGGTTGAGAAATATCTCAAAGTTTCTATTTTAGAGCTTAAAGTTAAGTATTCATTGACCAAAGT